>CAEGAE010092021.1:0-74214 GCA_903067095.1 Girardinus metallicus | reverse complement strand
GAACTTGAAAACTGGACGTTATGCTGCTAACACTTAGCTTTCGTCAACAACTCAGGCGGAAGTGAGAACGCAAATAAAGTCCCGGCCGGAACACTGTGCGCTAAATAATAAAACATAATATAACGAGGCTTTGAGGCAGATCAGTTTTCCTCGAGGAATTTTAATAATCGAGGTACTCGAATCACTCGAGGAATCGTTTCAGCCCTATTACAATTGATTGCAACCCTGATTTGAGATTAAATTTAAATACCTTTTGGATGTTTAAGGGTTATCCTTGCTGTTTTGGCCTAATATAAAAAACCATAGACTTGAAAGAGGGTGTACTTTCTTGTTAATATGACTGTATATTAGTCCAAAATGAGATTGAATGAAACTGTAAAAGTAGTTAAAATCTTTAACTGCTGTTTTCCTCCACTACTTTCTGTTTCAGATGCATGTCTCAATCTTTGATCTTAACTCAAAAATTGCATTGGAAGAATGCAACACATGCTGTAATAAACTGTTCCACTGCCCCATTTGTCCCAACTTCGACCCCACAGTGAAGGAAAGGATTGAGAAACACATGAACCACCACATTAGTCATGGTTTGCCTTACAAAGGTATGTTGGGATTATATGTATTTGCCTGAATGTAAAGCGCATTGTATAAATATTCGTGGGCCATTTAACATTTTGTCATGTCACAACTTTAGTGTACTGTCCAAGTAATAATCTTGCAATGTGATTTTATCTTGTCTCCAATGGTTACCTGGCTTGATGGTGTGTTTATCTTGAACTCTGGTGAAGATATAGATAATGCTGTTCCTTATGCTCTTATTTTATATTTGGGCATCATTTGATAGTTATTTTGTTTGCCTTTTGGATATTGTTGTAATAGAAATCACTTGTCAAATAAATAACTGTGACTACTTAATAGGAACACACACAAAGCACACTCCTATTATTCACCCTAAAATGTTTAATATTTTCCATGCATTTATATTTTACATATTATGGTGATTGTTTTTATCCAGACTAAGTAGGATTGGCGGACGCCCAGTCGCTTTGTGCAGAGGTTGCCAATGTTATCCAGGGCCAATCTACAGACTTCCTAACTTCATGCAGCCTTCAGATTAACTCAAAAACAGTGTGTAGCTAGCTTCATGGGATTGGTTACCATGCCCATGAAACTGCACACTACCCTTGGATTACCAACTGCAAAGCAAAATATTTAAGGCCGAGGTGTAAAGCATGCAAACACTACACTCAAGAGCACTTGATGTCAGTAAAATTAATTTGTGTGAATCAGTAAGTGACCCAATACTTTCGCAATATGGTGTATATATAATATTATTTCGTATACATTTTTGTTTTTTCTTCTGCAGACAAAATTTTATTCCGATGCAGCCTTCATTGTAGGCCACAGGGACATTTCCACTGCCCCATCTGTTCTAGAACAGTCATGCGCCGTTTGGATATGAAGAGGCATTTACTGTTATGTGAGGGATTTATGGAAAAAGATCCAAGCCCAGAGTCATGTCCGCCAGCCACCTCACCCCCTAACGACCATCTTATTAAGCTACTTTCTTCACCGTCTGTCAAACCTCTCCTGCAAGTCATCCCCCCATCAAAGAATTCTTCACCGTCTGTCAAACCTCTCCTGCAAGTCATCCCCCCATCCAAGAATTCTTCACCGTCTGTCAAACCTCTCCTGCAAGTCATCCCCCCATCCAAGAAGCCGCTCCTGCAAGGTTCGCCATCTTCTGTGGAGCCTCTCCTGCATGATGCTGCACCCACTGTGAAGCCTTTTCTGCCAGACACGGCACCTGGTCCAGTTTCTGATCCGCAACCCTCTACATCGTCGGACGAACATTCCTACTCTCAAGCCTCTGGGCCTGATGCAACCATGGCTTATGGAAATGCAGTGAAATGCCCTCACTGTAATAATAATATTTACTTGCTTATGTTCAACAAACCTCCCACTTTTAACATAAATAACTGAAAATTGCTTGATGATAGATCATTAAATAGTGCAGTAAAAATCAAAGGAGAGATTGAACATATAGTTTTTATTGCTATGCCATGGGTGATCTGTAATTAAGCTTTATTCTGAGAGAAAACAGATTTACCTCTGAATGAATGATAAGCAGATGACCAGTAGTCATTCACTGAGAGGCAGGGTTTTTAGATCAGGGTAGTCTTTGACCCAACATACATTAATCATTGGAATTGTTAGTTGTCTTGTTATTTTGTTTGGTTCTTGTGCATAAAAGGTAAAACACTGAAACATTTTTTACATATTTCTTAAATTGTTTTCAAGTTCAGCTGCAGCCTGGACTATATGTACAAATAAAATCTAAAAACATCACTATCAATGTTTCTACATGTCTTAAATAAAAACCAAAAAGCTTAGAGTAGTTAAGTTTCCAATAATCTCTTATTGTGGGAATGATTGAAAGGAATCATTAGTACATTATATTTTAAACAAAAAAAACTTGTATAGATATTTTTCAGTAACATTGAGGGTCAGATGTTCTCATCTCATAAAAGTCAGATTTATTAGGATCTTTTTTCTTTTTTTTTAAGTTTTATCTTAGAAGATTAAATATAATTTGTTTATTGAACTTGTTTGAAACATGCTTCGTATTTCATAAATACAAGGATTTCTTAATTTTATCAGCAATCTTTCTCTTTTAATTATTTATGGCAGATTAATAAAATAGCAATATGCCTGAAAATAAAATTCTTACTTTCACCAGCTGGTTTTTCAAAGTTGGTCTGTGAAGGCCAGAAAAAACTAAGCCTGTATTATTGCGTTTGACCACTTGAGGGCAGTAATATCGCATTAGTTTGAAATTCCTTCAATGTCATTGAAGGATGTTTTTTTTTTTTTCATGCATATCCAATTGTCCTTGAAAAAGTCATATAATTCTTTTTAGGAAAAAAATGTTGCACCGAAAATTATTCAGCTTAGAGAACACAAGTGACAAAAGAACATGCATCTATAAGTACGTCTGTCTGTACGTCCATCCGTACAAGGAACATGTTATGGTATCCACTCATTTTATTGTGATGTGACTCATGTCACTGTCATATTTTGACAACTATTTGAGTCAGATTTTGCTACCAAGAAAAATAAGCACTAACCTTCCTGGGAAGTCTCTCTCAAGGACACCTTAACAAACCCTGTTTCTGGAGAAAAGTCAAACTATTTTATGTAAACTATCTCAATGTGGGTGCTATCAGATAAATGACATTTTCCCTATTACCTTATAAGGTCCCAGAGTTGTCATCTGGAATCACAAACATGGTAGGGTGAAAACAAGATGTGATGTGGAACATCTAGTGAGAACCACTTTTTGTGATGTTGAGAATTCACCTGTTTAGCAATATATTTCTCAGGTTCTGTCATGCAGATTGCTAAGTATCATGTCTTGCATATCTTGCCAATATAATCTACTTAGCCTTACAAACCCAAAGTTAAAGTTAGGAAGAAAATGAAAGCATACAAGGAGGAGAATGGAAATATGTAACTATCATTCTTGTGATTCTTGTGATGCAACCAAGGTGGAACCACTCTAATAAAGTGACAAATCACACTGTTGGGTGCATCAAAAATTACCTAAAGGTAATTTCACGTGTCAACAGGAATTTTGGAAGAATACTTTGTGACACTAATAATAATCATGATTAAAACTAATTACACCCACACAACACAAGGAGGAGTGGCGGTTCTTGAATGACTGGTACCTGGTTGAGCTCCTTTTCCGTCATCCCATCCCCAACTACTGAACAGTTTCTGAAAATTTAATTTCTTCAGATTTCTCAGATGGGTGTTGCTAAAGGTAGCACCCAGATGCTCTAGCTTAGGATCTTCAAATCCAGGCATCAAGTCCTGAAACTTTTAGATGTCTCTCTGCTTCAACACACCTGAGTCAAATAATTAAGTAATTTGCAGGACTTAGGTAATTCAGCCACATAAGTACTTTTATTTGTAGAAAGTAAAAGTCGATTAGTTCTTTACAACCAAGATATGTAGTCTTTGACCAACATGTTGAACCTTAAAGCACATGGGCTACAACAGCAGGGGACCATGCCAGATGTCATCAGAAGAACAATTCACCAAAGTATTACAATAACAGTTTGGAAAGACTTTACCTGGTTCAAGGAATCTCAATTTCAACTGCAACAGTCAGATAGCAGTGTCAGTTTTTGGAATAGACTTAAATTAAAGAGATCAAATTCAGAGTCTAAAACACCAACCAATGTGCCCAATATATGATTATACATAAACTGTTACCCTATGGTAGCAAAAATTGGGACAAACAGCTTTTTGAAGATTTTACATCATGGATCAGTTCACGTATTATGCCATCTGTTGAAGGAAAGAGCAATATTTTTTTATTTTATCTATAGTTGGTTATTTGGGGATTAAAAAAACAATATTAATTTGGCTGGTTATATTTAAATAATTTTTTTTTATTTATTTAAAATTCTCAAGCATAAAACTCATTGAATCAACTCACAAAATCATTTCAGGCACAAGAGATGTCAAACAGTTACTTCGACATCACACTGCACTTTTTTTGGTCAAAAAGTGCAGTGAAAACCTTGTTAAACTATAATGGTAAATAAGCTGTCTGAACAATTGGACAGACCAGACCCACTCTTCATTCTATATTTTCCCCTACAACTGTTCTGTACCCAAGCAGGTTATTGATGAATTCTGTTATTTACTTATCTGTAAAACTGAGCTGCACAAACTTGTTTTTCCTTATCAATATGGACAAGCAGCAGTGTCCATATATCTAAGTGTCTGAAAGGAAATTTGTCTTTCAGATAGACGACAGATACTGCGGGCTTAAACTTGAGACTGACAGCATTTCTGGAGCTTCTTCTGGAAATCTGATGGGAACTGATAAAAAGACTAGTCTCTCTCAGACTTCCCCAGAAAGTAGATTTATTTAATTTCAAAGGCAACTCACAGGACTTATTTGATGGATAAAGGCTTTTTGACACCACAATGAGAAGGTAAAAAGTGAAAGAACTATGAGAACTGATTCATTTAATTTAAGAAGCCCATTCATGTGCTCATTCAGCAGGTGCATTTATTCAAAGGGTTTTACAAAGTAGTGGTATTTTAATGGAAATCTGTTTGTTGCCTTAAACTTTTACATTTGAAGTGGTGAATTTTCAAATCAAATCAGACACCTTCAAACTGATTAGGGGTCATGCTGACTTCAGAACTGCAGCTGGTTGTTGGAGTAATATCTTATTTTATAAAATTTGTTAAGATCACCTGTAGAATTGCAATCCAAGTACCATGAGTATCATGGTTAAGTAAAAAAAGACAAACAAAAAAATACAACAGCATTTTAGACAGTCATTTTAGGACAATGTTGCTTTACTGAAACATTTGATAGAAACACAAATACAAGAAAAGCAGTCAGTATACATATTTGGCATATTGTAGCCACAAAATGTGACTCTTACCAAATATTTTTGGTAAAAAAAAAAAAATAATAATAATAATAATAATTTAGTAAATGAATATAGTAGGACAAATATCTTTATTTTCTTATAAAAATATACTAAAGATATGAATGTGAGTTTTTTTTTATGTTTGTCCTAGTGTCTTAGCTCAGTAATGACTTAGCAAATTGCCTAGAGTGTAATCTGACTCTCACCTTATAAAAGTTGGGTAAAGTCCACCTCCCTCAACTACAAAAGCTGATCCTGAAAATAAATGGAATTCACTAATACAATTCAGTCATACACTAATTATTTTATGCACAGAGTTAAATATCAATTTTATGATAGTCTGAAATTAAATGGATATATATAATTCACACTGTCTCAACAAAGAAAGAAATTTAACAAATTTAATAGATTAAAATATGAAATGCTCCCATCTATTATTTGTATACATTATGTTGTTATAGCAGTGTCGATTCAAAGTGAGCAATTTATCAAATAATTAGATACTACTATGAACTGGTAATAAATAAATAAGCATGAGCCCTCTAAATAATTTATCAAACGTTAAATTCATATTTACTTTTGTATTTGTTAAGTGATAGTGTGTCAGTTAAACAACTGAGACATATCTAAAAGTATTTTAGATATTGTTAATATTAACAGTGTTTCGTATTAAAAAAACATCAGATCAAGAACGCTATCCGAGCTGTACACGGCCATGACGCAAGATACAGCCCAACGAACAGCAATCGCATCGTGGACAGAGAAAGTAGGACGTCCGGTTTGTTCAACCAATGAGCAGATTCCACATGCGGACACTGAACTCCGCATTCGACGAAGAAACGCGATTGGTGCGGATCACAACCCTGGTGATTCCGCAACACACAGTTTGGTAGCGGGCGATAGCAGCCAAGCCGCAACTCAAACACATGTTTAAATTATCTATTTAGAAAGACTGTTTTAGGATTTACCGACTTTAAAACGAGCGGGCGAGAGTGATAGTCATCAACTGGTCAGGTGCTGATGTGAATTCTTGTTAAACGGTCTCACCAAAAAGCTAGCGGAACACAGCCGGCGAATTCAAGCTGAGGCAACGTAGCTTTAGCTTGTTAGCTTCTGGTTAGCAAAGCGAACCGCTAATTCGTTCGCTCTCGGCGTACACCTGAGTCCCACGCTGTCCTGTGTACAACAACCCGACAGCTTACGCTCCTCACTGTGGACTTTCGCTCCAGTATTTCTCTCCGTACTCGTTGTTCTTTTAAACGCGTGTGGGAACACCGGGTGGAGGAACAGGACCGAGCCTGGTTAAAGGTTAGGAGCAGCGGGAACAAACTGTGTCCTCGAGTGGCCGTTCACCATGGACAACGCACACACGAAGACGGTGGAGGAAGTTTTCAGCTTTTTCAACGTAAATGAGAGCACGGGTCTGAGTTTAGAGGAGGTGAAGAAACAACGGGAGCGATTTGGACCTAACGGTAAGAAGCTAAGCGTAATGTGTTTATTGGAAAACAAGAACAGGCTAATTACCCGGCTCATGTGTGGGCCATAATGTAATGACAAGCCAAAGAAAAGGGAAGCTTGTTGATGTCACAGTGTGATGTTGAAATATTGTATAACATCACATACGTTAATGTATTGGCAATAAACTGATTTGCTGATATTAATGTGGAGTGCTATCAACACACTCGGTACCCCTCAACAAGTAATCACATTTAGCTAATTGCCTTTCCATCTCTCTCCCTTGTGGCATCGATGATGGGATGGATGTTCTGCAGAACTACCAGCAGAGGAGGGTAAGAAGACAATTTGAAGATCTACCCTAAATTTTCTACAAATCCTCTTTTAGACTGTTTTAAAGAAATCTTTAATTCACAAATCTTCACTCTTGTTAGGCAAATCCCTTTGGGAGCTGGTGATTGAACAGTTTGAAGATCTGCTTGTGAGGATCCTTTTACTTGCTGCCTGTATATCCTTCGTAAGTATACCACAATTTGATGTTCAGTTATCTTATGCTGTGTTCTGAGAACTATAATGGATCAGCTAATGTAAACACAAGCAGTTTATCCAGAATTTCATGTGTGAAATCAAAGCTGCTGGTCAATATGCTTCATGGACATTTACTACCCACATAATAACATTGTGCACACATAAAGAAACCATTTTGTACTTGGATGATTGTATGTATTAATGCATGTAGTTATTTTCTAAACAGTTTTCCTTATACCTGATATTCATTGGTAGTGATTCTAATTCTGTCTAGTTGTTGACTTTTATGGAATATGAGTGATTACAACCCTTGATGAGATCAAATAACTGATAAACCTTCTGCTTGAAAATATTAAGTAAACATAAACATAGCTACATGTCTTTACAGCAGCCTGTGAGTACATAATAGTACATTTAAGTTGCTAGTTGACATAAAGGGAATGAAATGACTCCCTGGTGGGTGCTAGTTGATATGTTGGCATGTTTGTGCAAACTGTGTTTTTTTTTCCCTTCTTTGTTTTTTACCCAATCAAGTGTGGTATGAAACAGTTGTTGTATTTATAGTGCAGCTGGTGTTTTACAAGCAAACTTGTAAAACATTACCTGATCCAATCCTTCACGAAATCAGGGCAACAGGTTAGTTTGCTCAGTTTGCTGCGTGACCATTTCACCCATTCCCGATTTGTGCATGTAAAAATTATTCTGTGCCTATTGACTTCAATCATCACCTAATAGTTTCTCTGTCATTTATTAGATCTTGGATGTTTAGTTTCTTGGTTATTAGGATTATTATAAAAATAATTAATTGACTAATTTCAGCTTGTTTTACCTTGCTAAACAACTGAATGTCAGTAGGGTAAATTATTCAATCCTAATTAATTCTGGAATAGTACAAAAGCTGTAAATGTATAGCATATAACATTCTAACCTTAGTAATTAACAGAGTTTTCAGCAGTAAGAATAATTTTTCTAACATTTTTGCTAATACCATTAGTGTGTTTAACCATATTATGATAAACAAGTGAAAATGATCTGATGCATTAAAATGAACTCCTGGAGCATTGTAGCTTCCAGAAAAAAAATTTATTGCTCATTTTGATTAAATTTTAGTAAAATAGTTTCAAAATTTTTAAATTGGTATCTGGGAAATGTAGATCTTGGTGTGGAACAATATGAATTAGGCACAATGTAAACGGGAACAAAATGGGTGATAAACCTAATGTTAAAAATTTGAGAACAACCTTGCTACCTTAATAAACAGGCGCTACATAGTTTGTCAAATTGAAGTAGTAAAGTGTGTGGAGATGTTGACTTGTACGTGCCAACTTCCTGTTTCTACACTCTTAGTGTAATCCCTGCCCCTCCATTCTACTATATCTGGACATTGGCCAAAAGTGAACTGAGGATTGGCGTTTGTTCAACTCATTCTGTGTAATTCTTCTTCAGATTTGTTTTCTGGGCTGTTTCTTTTGTGAGTCACTGAGGCAGAGATGATTTAAATACCAGGTGCGCTTAATTTAATGACTCTGCTCTGAGTTTATTGTGTTCATAATGAATTTAATCGTAAGTAACCAGCACTTCAGTTAATGAATAGCTGAATCTACTGACTATATATGGCTAGCAACATTTGAGGGAAGTGCAGGCTGCCGTATGACCATGATATAACTGAGATGAGCACTGGCTGTTTTATTCTTCACTATGTAATTTTGTATTCTTCAACCTGTTCCTTAAATATAGTAATTTCTTTATAGATTTCAGATTATACCTCAGGAAGAGCTGTGATCTAGTGCAAACTAGACAAAAAGCATATCCAGACTCTTCTCCAGTGACACAAAATGACAGGAAAGCAGCCGTGATAATATAGAAGTGGATGTATCCACTTTAGCATCCTTCAGTGCTGATTATATCTTTCTAGTAAGCAGCAGGTTATGTCCTTGGTTGTTGGAGAATGAAAAAAACTGATTCTTGAAAGGTCAGTTTAGTTTAAAAATTTAATGTCTGGTGTGCTACTGTGCTGCGGCAATGTGCAGAATAAGAACTTCATATCACTGATATGTGATAAAACGTCACATATCAGTTTTTTCATATTGTATTTACATGAAAATGTGTTGTGTAAATACAGACTTGAAGCCAACACATGGAGTCATTTTTAATCTGCTGTAAACCTTTTTATCCAGAGGGTGAGTTCTAGCTTGTTTCGGCACAAGGATGCACCATATGAGACGTTTACAGCAGTAGGATAACTGATGGTGTTTCATAACTGAAAATATTTTCAAACAGGAGACTTTCTCTGTATCGCAACCAAGTGAAACAAGTAGTTTTCTTGCATCCAGCTAACTGGCAGTGTGCAGCAACAGTTGGTGGCAATGTTTTTTACTGCTTTCTCTGGATTCTCTTTAAAAGGAATCCAGAGAAAGTCGATTCCTTTCAGACTAGTAACGGACCCAAGCCTGTTTTCATTATTAGTTAATCACGTCACTTGGATGCAACATAGTAGTGTCAACAGGTGTAATGGATAGTGTTTTTGTTTCTGAGTAAGTGACACTTCCCAGCGTAGTTCATGTTGAACTCAGTGATAGATTTATTTCCCTCCAGTCATTTTCAACTCTAGGAATTGGCTGGTGGCTCGAAAGCTTAAAACATTATCACTCATTAAGGCATAGAACAATCTTTGTTTTCAAAGTCTATAAGTTGTGAGCTGTATGTTTGTTTGCTTTTATTCATCTCACATCTGCAGAGTCAGTTTCTTAACACAACGATACATAGCAATAGTTAAATTATGTACAAATGTTAACATTTATATTTCAGCTCTGTAGAAGAAACTGACAAAAAAAAATTATAAAATGATACAAATAGAAATTGGATTTTAAGCAGGAAAGTTTAAATAAGCTACAGTAGGAAAAGACTCAGGCACTTGACATCTTATTTGACACATTCTGCTCCTGGCACAGATTCTAAAAGAGGAGATAGTAGTTCCTGCTCTTTTTCTCACACACTTGGCCCAGTTTGTAATATTGGCAAGAGAAGAAGCTGCTTGATCTTCATTTACATGTTGTCCTCCTCTAATATCTTGCAAATATTAATGGAAGTTAAAAGACAAGGTTTTGCTTGCATGGCAATGAAAGATGATTAGTGACATAGTGAAATCTCCCTGCCTCTTTATTTTTAAAATCTGGCTTCAACTTTCCCCTAAATAAACTTCATTTGTGTTATCAATAATTGACAAAAATGGTTTAAAATCAATGAGATGGGTAATCATTTAAGCAGATAAATAGGGTAAGATTAAAACTGAGTTTTCTGTGACATGAAAGATGTTACATTTTGATTAAGATGGAACCATAGCTTTCTTCCTGCTACAATATAGTCATTTTCTCATGTATGAAGAAATGTACATAACATTTTCAAATGTTAGTCTGGGATTTTATCTAAAACAAGTTTAAGACAAACAAGGCTCTTGTCCGTTAAAACACATCAATAGTCATTGACAGTGGTTGAGACACTGCTGTCTCCTCATGTTGTCAACCTTCAACTCACCACAAAGTCAACTTCCAGCTGCTGACCCAGCACACAATCT
Organism: Girardinus metallicus; assembly: GCA_903067095.1. Classification (NCBI taxonomy): domain Eukaryota; kingdom Metazoa; phylum Chordata; class Actinopteri; order Cyprinodontiformes; family Poeciliidae; genus Girardinus; species Girardinus metallicus. The sequence continues at coordinate 63,198 of CAEGAE010092021.1, read as the reverse complement.
ATGCAGAATTATGTAACTTTTGTGTTGGACACAAAATGTATAAAATTTTCAGTGATGTCAAGTTATAAACAAATCCAAATTCCCAGAAATCTTGCTAATTTATTATATAGTGAGTTTTGAGATCAGTGGTATTTTGTTTTCCCACCATATGCATTTAGAAAAACATATCTCAACTTAAACCACATATGATTGTACAGTAACCTCAAAAGCGATTGGATTAATTTATTGTAGGGTGAAATAAAAAAATAAAATTTTTCTTTGTCACAAATATATTGCTGTAGATTGATATAAGATGGAGCCCTGAAGAAAGAAATTGTTATATTGTCAATGTAATTGAAATTTCTTCCTATTTGCAGGTCACCAAGTGCCTTAAAATGTTTGATCATGTTGATATTTTGTCACCACTTAACCATACAACCTCAATTTATTCCTTAGTGCTGCATTTTAATGAAAAGCACATATTTGTTGTTGCCATTCTGCAGGCTGTAATGGCACAGATCATGTTAATGTCTCAGGCCAGAATGTTCAGGGCTCCCATGGTCTCTCGTTTAAACTCTTTTACTCTGCATTTCATTTCTGATCCATTCTTTCTTTTTCACATGCAGGTTCTGGCCTGGTTTGAAGAGGGAGAAGAAACCGTCACAGCCTTTGTGGAGCCTTTTGTTATCTTGCTTATTCTCATAGCAAACGCCATTGTAGGAGTCTGGCAGGTAAAGACACATTACATTCTTATTCCTGATGCCCAGAGTCCTAGTTTTGTTTCATATTTATTACAATTGTATATTAATACTCATACCGTTACAAATTGACTTAGTTGGGTTTTTGGTCATCTAAAAGTGGGAAGCTGAAGCTTTGCTGTAAAAATTCACCAAAACATTTTGATACAGATTTGAATATTAGTAATGGTTTTTTATGTGCCTAATAACTGAAGATTAAATATTTATTATAAAGACAATAAATATTTATTTGTCTTTTCGTAATTACCATACATATTTTTTTAGCTAACAAGCTAATTAAAGATTAGCCATTGTGAAACTGCTGCAGTAATAAAGATCCCTGTGGAAAAACTCAAAGAGCCAGCAGAATAATCCAAATAGTTCAAGTAAAATAGTTGTGGATCAAAGAGGAAGCCTGGTGTGCCGGTGGATTTCTCCAGCATTGCCTTGTGAAGTTAATTTTAGTCTTCGCTTATTACTGAAGAGCACTTTATGTATGTTAATTTATGTTTAAGTGGTACGCTCTAGTTTCCCATTTTAAAATATCGTTGCGTATGTTTGTAGTCTTTACCAACGAACTTCCTGTCCTTTATGCAACCTGGGACCTTGCCTGACATAAATACTGGAAAGAGGCAGGCAAAAAAGATTTGGATATTTATACTAGAAAGGTTAAACAAATAGCACTTTGATGTAAATGTGTGATTAACCAAAAATGAAAACAATAATGTTTTGCCGATAAAATGTCACCTTGTCACCACTTGCATTGTTTTATCAAAGATTATTGTTTCGATGTTCCTTCCTTGTTTGCAGATTTTCTGTTTTGGATGTTTGAAAAGTGCTATTCTGAATAATTCTAGTAATTAGCAGAGAAGTGTCATTTCTGTCTGATCTTGTACTTAACTTTAGTCTTATGTGACATCTTTCCACCTTTTTTTTTTAATATATAAATTATTTGTACCCTTAAGGAGCGAAATGCAGAAAATGCCATTGAAGCTTTGAAGGAATATGAGCCAGAGATGGGGAAGGTGTATCGCCAGGACAGGAAAAGCGTTCAGAGAATCAAAGCCAGGGACATCGTGCCTGGTGACATCGTAGAAGTTGCAGGTAAGATTAAAATTTTTGGTATAAATTAACAAGTTTTTAGTGTTGAGGTTTTTCATAGTTTGAAACATTTGCAGTTTCAAAAATGTCAACATTTTTGGCCACATTGTTTTTATGGTTTTAGGTCTTTCTAAGCAATGGAGTAGGTTTTTTTCTTTTTCAGCTTAATAAAGCATAAAGTAACACACTTGCCCCTCCCCCATCTGTTGCTATGGACTGCTGGTCAGGTGGATGAAATGAAGGTCCTAAACTGCTCTGTAGTTTATTTTGATGGTGTGGAAATATTTCCAGACATGAATAATTAGTCATAGTGTGGAAACTAATGGAGTGCTCCCCACCACTCTTGTTAAGGTAACGCTGTTTAAAAACCACAGTTGTCAAGATGTATAGTTTCTCTATTATACAACTGACTGTAGACAAGTTGTCCTAGCAGATAGCCTGAGTAATTATCCAAATAATATCAGATTGTTAAACTTAATTTGAGAAGAACTGAAGAGCAAAAAATGTTACGTCTGCACAATATCCACTTAATCTGCTACCAAATTTAGCATGTTTTTATTCTAAATTTAGGTCTATGTGTGAAAAGCAAAATATTAATAGTAAACTGTGGCTTTTGTTCTCAGTTTATCATATAATTTGTGTCTTATTCTGACCAATGCCAAGAACGCGTAAATGACTGTAATTTAGCACACTCCTCCTGTTGGTGACGTTGCAGTGTTCCAAATTCTTTCCAAAGTTTTTAACTTATACACTTAGAGAGTGAGCTGTGGACTTGTCTTACTCATTCCCCTTGATGCTTTTTAGGATAATGATTGTTCAGTACATGTAAAGAACTGCAAGAACAAAAGCTCACTCTGTTCCTGACCGTTTCTTGGGTAACCTCAGCTCGAACTGGGCCGCAAATGTTTATGGCTTTTGCGTCACTACTCCCTTTTCTCTGGTTTTCTTTTTTTTTTTTTGTTTGATTGTTTAGGTCTTTTTTATCCAAGAAGCTTTTAATCTTAGTCTGACATTTTTTTTTATTATCAAACTCCCTTTAATTGTTTTTCTTTCCATGAAAATAGATATTTCCTGACTTTAATTCTTAATTTGCTCTGCTTAAAAAATGTTTTCATTACTGTCTGACTAACTTTGAACTGTTTGGCATCCTTCCAGTTTCTTAAAGCAGATTATTCTGTGGTTGGTCCTGTTTTTAGGTTTAAAACAGGACCAGGTTGTAAGTGCACCATTGCCTGTAAGCACATCAGTCTGCTCTTCAATAAACAGTAACTGTAATAACAATTTCCCTGCATTATTCTGTAACCCTTCAGCAACTACTAGATGCAGATTTTCTTTTCTGAATCAGTAAACATTCCTCTTCTGCTCAACCTTTTGAAGCCTAATAAAATATTTTTGCATTATGGTGCTACTATTTCTCAATCATGTAAAGACAGACATTAAATCTGATTATATGTAAACGTAATTGAATGTTTTCTTGGGTCCTGACGTAAACCTGTCCTGCTGAGAAGAGAAGAGAGCTGCCTGCAGTGTTTGTCAAATTCTTCTACAGTAATTGATGAAATTCACACAGACGGAGTATGTCAACATTACATGCTCAAATTGCTGATTGAAATTCTGCTGGTGTCTTGCTTCAGCTAAAGTGATTGACGGAAGGTTTAGATCCACTTTGATTCAGTCTTTTGGGAATTAAGTTTAAATTTTCAATTTGTACTCGAGCCAGAAATTGATCAAAGCTCAGTGTTGCCACAAATTCAGGTATCTCTACTGTAGTGACCATGCGAGTTATTTTCCACAGGTATGTGTTTTGTCTTTTTCCCCCACTTTATTTGTGCAATAGTTTTCTTTACCACTTAAAAAAATCAGAACTATAGTGATGGCAGTGTTTAATTCCAAGGACAAATCCAGAAAATGTTTCAGTAAGACAAGAAATATTGAAGTGCTATTTGTTTTGTTTTTTTTTTCATTTTTTAATGCTGTCAGGTTTTGTGCCTTCACTTTTTCAACGTTTTGCATCTCAACCTTTTCCAGAATGGATCAAGTGTATTTTTTTCCACCAAAACTCTACCCACATCACCCCCTAATGAGAAAAATGCTTTCTTTTATTTTAGCAAACATATAAAAAAAATACAAAACTAATGTATAACATGTCTTGAGCTTTTGCTCAAGGCTTTGTTAATGTCCTGTTGGTAGCAAGTCGTCTGATTATGATGTGACAAGCCCAGCACACCTGTCTTTGGGAATCTACCATATACCATTTAGCAGAACCTCTCAAGTTTCATCAGGTTGGATGGGGAAATATTGGTTTATAGTAATTTTCAGTTCTTTCCAGACAAGCTATATGGAGTTTCAAGTCTGGGCTTTGGCTAGACTACTCTTGGACATTCTCAGAGTTGTTCTGAAGCCACTCCTTTGTCCTTCTGAAAGATGAATCGTCTCTCCAGGTCAAGATTGCTTTGGAGTAGGTTTTTCATCCAGGAGGTCTCGGCACATTCATCTTTCCCTTTGTTGTATCTAGAGCCAGAAATGTGCTTTCCTATTTGGTCTAGTCAATTTACCAAAGGTGGACTGAATTATGCTGTAAAAACATCTCAAAAATGGTTAGTAGAAGCAGGATATGCCTGAGCTCAACTGTGGGCTTCATAAGAAAACACTGTAAATACTTAAATCCATATTATTTCTTTATTTTTAGTGCTGTTTTTAAATATTTATGGGAAAAATGTTAATATGTTGCTGTGTGTTGAGGATGCTTAATGAATGCACTGTATGTTTAGAAATGATGGTAGTTCACATTTATGAACCTATGTGGTTATAAATGTAGCACAAAGTTGCAGACCTTCTAGAGCATTTAGATTTTTTTTTTAATACTGCGTCATTCAGAACAGAAAAATTCTGAACTAAAGATAAACTAAGTTTTATTGCATGATGTGCTTTTTTCCCATATATATATATATATAAAATCTTCTTTGTTAGTAAATATGTTCTACCCAGAACTCAAGTTGCAATGCTGTAATTGTAATTTGTTAAAAAGGTCATTATTGCCCTTTACTTTGACAAACTGCAAAGTGTGGTTGTCAGCAGGAAGATTTGTTGATATCATATACAATCAGTATAATCTTACTATGTATTTTAATTTTGTAGTTTGCAGTTCCAGGAGCGTGTGTATGCAAGGTGTGAATGCATCAGTGGTGTAACAAATTATCGGAGGCCACCAATGTTGAGGTTTTACAGCCAGAGACTTTCTGTAAAGAGCATGTCCCCAGATGCCTCCTAGCTTATTTCTTTCCCACCAGTGGTTGTTTACTTTGTATCCTTGAGGAAATAGTTGTTTGCACAGCCTGAATCCAAACAACATAGAGAAGAGAACTTGTATTAACATTGATTTAACTAGATTAGCAAGATCAGTACCACACTTTACGGCCTTTTTATGACATAATCTCTTGTCTAGCATACATTTTTTTAATGCTTTAGATTCACAATTTCAGTGATGATTCTCATTCGTTTTTATCTGATATGAGATCTCTCCATGATCGTCACTGTTTAATATGCTTGCAGGCACTTCAAATGGTTTCTCATTTTTTTGTTCAAAATAGAATCACTGTTGCTGTTCTCTGTCTAATATATATTGCAGCAGAAATACAATGGATTGGTATTATTTGTTGACAGAAATAACTGTGTACTTTATTTCTAAAGAAAACTTTATTCTGCAGGGAAAACTGACTTTGCTAACGGCATCCAACTTGTTTCAGTTCTATTTTCTATCTTATTATAACCACACTTTTGTGTGCCAGACAGGATGTAATGTGGAGAAAGGACATTTGTTGTTGTTTTTAATAGGTTGGGCTCCATTAAGTTGCTCTTATCTGAGTTTGAAAAGGTCATCAAGGGTTTTTTGCTGCCTGTTTTCCATTACATTTAAATCCTTTAAGAAAAAATAATCTCAATATGCATTTTCACATGGTGTTTGCAAACTACATCATGAAAGGCTCAGGGAGAAGGATAGGCTTTAGTCCAGATAGTGTATGCACCTCCTTAAGGTGTATGATTTTCACTGCTGAACTGTATTGAAACCAAATATAAAAATCAATTTTGGTTTGAGTTATTGTTAAAATTTTAATTCTAAAATTATGCAGATTTTGGAGTTTTCCAAATGTGTATGTGTATAGAAAGACTTTTTTTAATTAATGGTATTTCCAGGCGTTTTGTTTTTAAAAATTACCTCCATCAGTTTCTCCACCCATACCTTGGTCTATCTGTTTGTTCACCAACTTCTCCATCCATCCCTGTTCCAGTATGCATCTACCTATTCCTTCAACTATTTTTGCCTACACTTAACCATCCTTTCTTCCATTTGTTTATCCATCAATCCATTTGTGCTTTTAGCCATCATCCATACGTTTGTCCATCCATCCCTTTGTGATTCTGTCTATCCATTTTGCCATTTTAAAAATGGCTTGAAAGGACAGATAACTCCCGAATCAGAGTCTCATAGAATTTTTTGTGGCTTAAATAATGTGAAGAACTCGGCCTGGAAGTCATGTCAACCATTTGTGCGCCACTTATTCTTTGACTTCCCTGAGTGGTACAACGAGGACAGCTCCAGTATTTACAAGCCAGTGGAAGGTTTTTCTTTAAGTGCAAGTAGCCTGACATTTGTCCCTTACTCAGGGGAGCGGATAATGCAGATAAAATCCTTTGTTCACAAGGGAGAAGGAAAGGTCCATGTTCCAGAGGTCATTCACACTCACTTTTTATATATATATATATAAAAAAAAAAACGAGCTAAAAAGAGCATGCTCTTTAAGACCAAGGGCAAAACATCTCCCATGTGGAGTTGAAAATTAGGTCAGTGCAGAACATGTCTGTGCAAGATTGCAAAATAATTTCATTATATATCCACATATTGTGGAAAATTAGCCATTTTTGATATTTTGCTTTTTCAGAAACAAGTTTTAAACCACTGTTGGAAGCATATTTTTAATTTTGAGCTTTTTATTTGCAAAGTTAAATATGTCGCTATATTTTAATTTATGGATCTTATAAGCTAGATTTATTTGCCTTTACTATCTTTTCTGGCTTCTGAACCATCCTGATTGCCGGTGTAAGTGGGTTACTCCACTTACTGTGACCCTATTCCCAGTATACCCCAGTGGATGGAAAATTAGCAGGGTGTTCTTTTTTTTCTCTACTGGTAAGAGGATTTCTAATTAGCCATTTTTTAGTGCGAAGCTTCCCACAGGCTTTGTTTAATTTTTCCAGTCGCCGCAGTGCCTTTGTATCATCTCCCTCACTGTTCTGTTTTGTTTTTTTATGGGATTTATCAGTGATGGAGAGAGTTTGACAGTACGTAGTAAACCATCGATGCCAAATAAGGTAGCACAGCCTATCCAGTCCATGAACATCATTGCAGAGGCAACACATATTACAGTAATACTATTTTGAAATAAATTGTTGTGTAATCAAGATCTCATTTGTTTACTTAAGCTGGTTTCGTATTAAGTATGTTTTTCTTAAGTCCATGTCTTCTTGGGGAAAACGAGTTCTAGCAATCTTTTGACTGAATGCAATCACACGTCACAGTTTCTATTTCAGCTCATCTGATGAAGTGGGATATCCTTGCTTGAAACAGATGTTCTTAGCCTCCCCCTCACCCTAGTTCCAGCTGCATGTCTTCAAATGATCAAAAATAGTTTTCCCATTTTTGGGCGTACAGTTTAAGAAACTCATCTAAACCCCTTTTTTCTTTCCCTGCAGCCCATTCTCTCTTCCTCTCCTCTCAGATGGGCACAGCAGAGGTTTACGTGTCTGTCACCACTCTGTACTGTCCACAGAGCGCGCTCTAAAGAGCCTCTGAGTCATTGCTTTTATCTTCATCCTTTCAAGCTGTGTGATGTCTAACTGAATGGAAAATATCTCTGGTGGAAGAGTGGTGGTTTCCGTTCTTGGTTTCTGTGAAATCTATAAATATAAGCATCGATAATCAAAATGGTGGCCTCAGCTATATATCATTCATGCATCTCTTATGGATTTGATCTTTTTTTTTTTTTAAAGTTTTAATGGTTTTGTTAAGGACACCATTTAAAAAAAAAAAATAAAAGATGCAAGATTAATTCTGACCACCACCTATCAGCATTTATCTGTTTGTAACTCAAACTAAGCTAGTAGTGAAGCCCAGGGAAGTTTGAGAACAGTTTAATCTTTCAGGTCTAATAAAAGTCTGCAGCTTTATTGGTGCTTATTAGATTTAAGCAGAGCTTGAAATATGTTGTTTACATTTTCCGTTTATTTTATTGGGTCTTGCTGGGGCCTTTTGTGAGGGAAATAGAACATCCTGAAGTGAATTATAGCCTTTTGCAGGGGATGAGTTAGTTATTAATAATGCTAAAAGCATGACTTTTTCCTGATCTGAGCAACGATAACTTTTGATTATTTCTTTAAAACAGCTGTACTAGTAGTAACTGCTTAATTTTGTAACTTGTTTTGTTAAGGGTTCGATTCTAATTTAGGGTATTACAGTAAATCACATTTTATTTGATTTAAATGAGGTTCTGCCATAGTATTGAAATATAAAATGTTGTCATTAAAATGTCTGGAAATGGTTATAAAATACTGTTTATAATTCTGATTTTTCTCTTTTTATTTACTTAATGAATGCAACTCAAATTTCAAGGTACCAAAAGTGTCATTTCTGTCCACAGTTGGTGATAAAGTGCCTGCAGACATCAGGCTGACTTCTATAAAGTCGACCACCCTGAGGGTAGACCAGTCGATTCTTACAGGTAAAGTCTCTATCCTCACCTTTTCAATTTCCTTTTGGCGCATTGTGATTTGCCAAAATAAAATGTATTTGTCCAGTGTGTTTGTTTTGACTTAATTACACATGATAAACAATGAAACTATAGAACAGAAACTAGAATGTATTTTAAAATCGCCCTGAATTTGTGGGTGGATAATTTTCCTGTGAAGTTGGTGAAAAGGGTTAGGAGAGGATAGTGAAGGATGGCTGATGTTCAGGAGAAGTAGTGAATCAACTCTTTAAATCTCTCTTCTTGCTCTGCTGCCTTAATTGGTAGCAAATTCCATGGGATATTTTAGTGTTTGAGCTATTTTTCTCCACTCTTTCCTTCCCCATTCATGGCCATGCCGCCTTTCAGACACTCTCCGTCTCGTTCTGTTTGAGCTTTACAATTCACGCACAGTTGATTATGCCCAAAAGCGCTCGCAAATAGTGTGTAAGCACACATTAGATAAGGCCTTTGAAAGGCAGCACCAGGGCAGTATCTGATACTTGTCAGGTTCGCTCAGTCAGCTGCTAAACCTTTTCCACACTTCTGTTAAAAATGCCAGCCAGGCACCACTGTTACCTCTTCATACCTCTGCTATGTAGAAACTCACTCTGTTTCCTGTGCTCATAACTCTCGTTTCGTCGTCTTGCAGGAGAGTCTGTATCGGTGATCAAGCACACAGATCCAGTTCCAGATCCACGAGCCGTCAACCAGGACAAAAAGAACATGCTCTTTTCTGTGAGTGACTCAAAAGATTTTCCTGTTTCCTATTTCATATATTCCAGCTACATTTAGTTGCCATACTCTTCTATGTCTTTTAATTTTTTTTTTTTTGTCCTGTTGAGCCTTATTCACATCAGTTTTTTTCTGATTTCCAACACAATTCACAGGGATTCATCTTCTCCTAAATTTGTCACCTAACTGCAAACCTCTACTTATTAATGGGTTTTATGTGAAAGGAGCTTGATACAAATTTAAACAAATAATTATCTGAAAAGTGTGGTGTGCATTTGTATACAGCCCACCTTGTAGAACCACCTTTGACTACAATTATTGCTGCAGGTCTTCCCAGGTATATTTCTACCAGCTTTGAAAACCTAAAGAAAAAAATACATCTTTGCCCATTCTGCTATTTAAAATAGCTCAGGCTTTGCCACATTGGATGTGCTTGTTAGATTCTTGATTAGAGGCATAAACTTTGACTAGGCCAAGTTAAGAAACTTAAGCCAAGTTATGTGTTTAACAACAACATCATCATTCAAAGCCTCATGTCTTAACCGCTTTAACATGACCAAAAGTTATGATGCGTTTGCAATTCATTGTATGTGAATGCTTTTTTTTTTTTTTTTAACCTCAGATTTTGGCTGTTTTGATATGTTAGCTATTTCTAGTAAACATTTCACCCATTTAGTAGTTCTTTACATGTCTTGGTCTTCTAATCCTTTTATGCACCGCTCAACCTCAACAGGGCACCAACATCGCAGCAGGTAAGGCTGTAGGTGTGGTGGTGGCCACAGCCGGCAACACAGAGATCGGCAAAATCCGAGATGAGATGGCGTCCACAGAGCAGGAGCGCACACCCCTGCAGCAGAAGCTTGATGAGTTTGGGCAGCAACTATCAAAGGTTAACAAATCTCCATTTTCCAGTCAGAACTTCTAATTTGGATCATTTAAATTTGTGCAAAATGCACTATATTCATTCTGTTTGCTCATAATTATCTGTAAAGCTGAGCTACTGTTTTTTTCATAGGTCATCTCACTGATCTGCATTGCTGTTTGGATCATCAATATCGGACATTTTAACGACCCGGTCCATGGAGGCTCTTGGATCCGAGGTGCAGTCTATTATTTCAAGATCGCGGTGGCTCTGGCAGTCGCTGCTATTCCTGAGGGTAAGCCGAGTCACACAGATCATACAGCATATATGGAATTCTTGTTCTGTAGACATACAAAATACTGCTACAATTTTTGTTTTTTTATATAACCTGTATATAATAGGTTAGGATATAAAGGAAAGCCATATTTTCTTTCCTAGAGTGAGATATTTTTCTCACTTTAAGCTAAATAACACTTTTCCCCTGTACGGACCTGCTGTAACCTTTCTAGGTCTGCCTGCTGTCATCACTACCTGTCTGGCTTTGGGAACGCGCCGCATGGCCAAGAAGAATGCTATTGTCCGCAGTTTGCCCTCCGTGGAGACCCTTGGCTGTACATCTGTCATCTGCTCTGACAAAACTGGGACGCTGACCACCAATCAGATGTCTGTCTGCCGGGTAAGAGCTCTAGTTGTTCAGAAAAGAGAAAAATCCTTGGTGGGTTTTATAGTTTTTCTGCTCACCACGGTCAGGAATCTGCTTGACAGGCACCAGCAAACAAGAAATTGGACAAATGTTGAACAGTGTCAGTCGGTTAGTTATGTCTAAAATTTTGATTCTGTTTCAGCACATCAGCAGGGAAAATTGATCAAATGAGAATTAATATTTAACCTTCACTTTTGCTCTGCTTATCTGTATGGTGGGCCGAGAGAAACTTACGTTTGATCAATGAAATGTTTAAAAACTTTTAACATGAAGATAAAAAGTAAGATGTTATAGTGAAGTTCAAAAAGGGGGAGAGTAGGATACATTTATAACCTGTCCGATCAAAAACAGATGTGTGTAGCAGCCTAAACCATAAGCACACTAACATACCAGCAGCAATGTTCTTATGTTGTGAAGAAATTGTGCAGCTCTTTTCTCTACAGAGTAGCTAAAATTAGTCAAAAAAAATCAGTTTACAGCTTTTGTTTGAGCCTAAAAAGAGCACCATTTAATTTCACCCAGTTCAAGTTCTTCATGTGAAAGTATGGCATTGCAAAGTTTGTAAAAAACCATAATGCCACAAATGAACACCCTTTTGTAATAGTGGTGATGTGTTCCAGGCAGTGTTTGTCTGTCAGCATCCACCTGGGATTAGCAGCACAGAGTGCATCGCTCAGGCTGAAAGGCCCATAACACTTTAAAGTATTTGAGTGAAAACAGAAAATTAGATGTTTTCCTTTCCTCCACCCTGTGTTATTAGCATAAATATCGTCATATCATATCTGTTTAGGGCTGAAACAATTCCTCAATTGACTCGAGTAACTCGATTATTAAAATTCCTCGAGAAAAATTTACCTGCCTCGAAGCTTCTTTAATTTATGTTTTATTATTTAGCGCACTGTGTTCCAGCAGGAACATTACTTGCATTGCACAGAGCTTTCACTACCGCCTCTGAGTTGTTGATGAAAGCTAAGTTTTAGTGGCATAACGTCCCATCTTTAAGTTCGGCCAGGGGGGATATTATTGATTTATGATAATAATGTCCCCCCTTATCGTTTTGGGGGACCAATAAGCTTCTTTAAAATGACTATCGGCGTGATACCTGGAGTTACAGCAACTGAACATTGGGAAGAGGCTGCAGGAGTATTTATATAGGTGAACGGATAGACTGAACATGGCGGGCGGCTGAGTAGTTGATGGTCTGTAAGTGTAGCTTTACGGACGAACCACACAATAAATTTCAGATCCTGGTCTGAACAAACGGGTGGCGGAGCGCATCGTACATGGCTGGTAGATGAGTTTCTGAGTGTGACAAGGTGCCGTAAATATCTCGTATTGCTCCACCGTTTAGGACGAAAACTATGTTTTGTCTCTTTCACACTACTAAAACCTCATACACACAAAATATTTTAATTGCACATATATACTATTAAAATGTCACACATATGCAATTTTTCTCACACACACACAAAATACTAAAATTGCGCATATGCACTACAAAAATATCACACACGCATACATAAAAGACTAAGATTGCACATAAAATCTAATAAAATATAGACTCCCCTTTTGTATGAGTGATAGTTGTCACGGAAGAGGCGGGGCATAATTTGTAAATCAGATCGCGCATGCGTTGATACCTCAATGACGTCAACTTCAAGTTGGATACTGGAGCTACACGGTGTAAGCAGCGTTTAGCTCAATGCTAATCCGATTTATGAACGCTAATTTCAGCCAGCCGTTCTCTCCCGCTCCCTCCTCAAGCGCTCGGCGGTTCACTTAGGTCTGTACTCCGGCGTTAGAGCCGGCTTAACTCCGGCGTTAGAGCCGGCTTAACTCCGGCGTTAGCTCCGCTTCGCCCGGCGTTAGCTCCGCTTCGCCCGGCGTTAGCTCCGCTTCGCCCGGCGTTAGCTCCGGTTCGTCCGGGGTTAGCTCCGGTTCGTCCGGCGTTAGCTCCGGTTCGTCCGGCGTTAGCTCCGGTTCGTCCGGCGTTAGCTCCGGTTCGTCCGGCGTTAGCTCCTCTTACTCTGCCGTAAGGCTCTAATGCCTTACTCCGGTGTTAGCTCCGCTTCCTCCTCAAGCGCTCGGAGGTTCACTTATGGCTCTGACACCGGGGTAAGGCGTTAGAACCGGAGTAAGCAGCGTTTAGTTCAAGGTTGATCCGATTTATGAACGCTAATTTCGGCTAGCCGTTCTCTACCTCTCCCTCCTCAAGCGCCTGGAGGTTCACTTATGGCTTATTCTGGTTCTATGCCGCTTACTCCGGCTCTAACGCCAGAGTAAGCCCTAAGTGAACCGCAGAGAGCTTGAGGAAGGAGCGGTAGAGGACGGCTGGCCGAAATTAGCATTCAAAAATCGGATTAGCATTGAGCTAAAAGCAGCCAACACCGTGTAGCTCCAATATCTGACGTCACCGTGGTATCAAATTATACCCCGCCTCTTCCGTGACAACTAGCACATACAAAAGGTGAGTCTATATTTTCTTAGTTTATATGTGCAATCTTAGTCTTTTATTTATGCATGTGAGAAAAAAAATTGTATGCATGTGTGATATTTTATTAGTGTGTATGCGCAATTTTAATATTTTGTGTGTGTGTATTAATTTTTAGTAGTGTGTGAGAGACAAAACATAGATTTAGTCCTAAACGGCCCGTCACACTTCCCCGGGACTTACGTTCGTCCGTCCCCTGGTCTGTTTCCTCCCCTCCTCCCGTTCATTCGTTCATTCACCTCTAATCTATCCTCCGCCCCAGGCGACATTTCCTGTATTCCCAAACAGGTATGGGGCAAGGTGAGAGTTAATCTATTAAACTCACTGAAGATGAAAACATAAACTAAAAATTGGAGTATAGACATTTTTTTTATAAGTGTATTTGTGAGCATGCCTCTTTATTATTAAATTGAATATAATTTCAGATTTTTGTGTAACTTTTCTTCAGGCTAACTTAGAAAGTGAGTTATTATTGTTACAGGTTAATTTTCTAAACTACAAAAAAATAGCTAGTAGAGAAGCTAAAATATGAAAAATTGGACTGATATTGATATCCGATAGTAACACTGCTGTTATGCCACATTTACCAATATTTTTTTTATCAAATTTTTTATGCGATTACTCGATTAATCGTAAAAATGATCAATAGATTACTCGATTACTAAAATATTTGTTTACAACAGCCCTATATCTGTTTGTTTCATCTTGTCAGTTGTTGCTTAGCTAAGTGCACAGTTCTCCATTTCAATCCTTCTATATTTCTGGATGCGTTTTTCTGCTGCCACCCCTCCGCTCCAGCAGAATCCTGATCAGCATGCAGTAGTTAGTCAGCAGCATAAACCAGTTGAGTTGCATAACTGACCTTGTGTCTTTTTCTGCCTTGCCTCGATATCTGCATCTCTCTCAAGTCAATAGTGCTCACATAAAGCCTTCACATAATTTTAAATGAATATTTTGGTTTTCATCTCTATTCTCTTTCAACTGTAGTTATTAGAACCACTAATTTGACTGCTGGATAAGATGCTGCAGCTAGAAGTACTTCAGGCTCAAACTGTTCCAGAATCCTCTAAAATAGTAAAATAATGGTGATATGTATAAGGAATGAAGAGTAATATAAATGTTCTGCCAAAAGACCTAGCATGGCCAGTTTGTGGCCATGCTACGAACTGGCCAGATCTTTATAAGGGTTCTATTTAATTGTTTCCCCCTAAAGGGATTATATTTTTCTACTGTTTATTCTTGGACCTGAATGCCACTAAGAAGATTGTACCCAGGTTCCTGTAAGATGACACTTACAGACCTGACCCACCACAGTGTTTTTTATGTGCTTTGGATCAGGATTTTACAGTTCTTTTTTGTTTTTTAAACACTGTTCAGTGTTGTAACAGGCTGCCACCTGCTGGACTAAGATTAGAATTGTTTGTAAAACAGTATTGACACCTACTTAGAAGTTTTATGGTGGAATAAATAAAATATTAAGCATTTTTGTGTCAACCTAATTTTTTAAGCAGTTTTCAACCAAATATGGTTTATTTCTTGTGTTCTAGATGTTTATTATTGATAAAACCGAGGGGGATCACTGTCCATTAAAGGAATTCACTGTAACGGGCTCCACATACGCTCCAGATGGAGAAGTGTGAGTATTCAGTGGCTTTTAAATGTCTGAGCTCAAATAAGTGTTTCTTCAGCTAACATGTCTCGTACTTTGCCTTACTTTTTGTGCTTGTCTCTTTTCTTTAGCTTTCATAATGGCAAACCAGTAAAATGCTCCCAGTATGATGCCTTGGTGGAGCTGGCCACTATCTGCGCTCTCTGTAATGACTCATCACTGGATTATAATGAGGTTGGTGATTGTTTTAGATGTTTTTCTGGTTATTTTTTTTTTTATTAAATGGTTTATCACTCATCAATATTTGTTCTGTCCAGACCAAAGGTGTTTATGAGAAGGTGGGAGAGGCGACAGAAACGGCGCTGACGTGTCTGGTGGAGAAAATGAACGTGTTTGATACAGACATTAAAAACTTGTCCAAGGTTGAGCGAGCCAATGCCTGCAACTCTGTACGTAACCTTTAGCCCTGTATCTATTGTTTTCTTTTGTAATGGTTTAAAATTAACCCCCAAAATTCTCACATTTGTCTTTTGTTTTATCACAGGTGATCAAGCAGCTAATGAAGAAGGAATTCACTTTGGAATTTTCCAGAGACAGGAAGTCTATGTCCGTATACTGCACTCCAAATAAAGCACGGTCCTCTGTTGGCAAGATGTTTGTAAAGGTAAAAACGTCTCCTACTGAAGCTGTAATTCCTCTGTTTCCTGGAACAAAGGTGGTGATGAGCATTTTCAAAGGCTGAATTTTTGTGAGAAAATGAAATGCAGTATAGAAAAAAATGTATTTTCAAAACGCATTCCCTTGCTTATAGTCTTAATGCGTCATTTCAAGCATCTGTCCATTCATCAGTCCATCCATTCATTTGTTTGCCTATTTTGTTGTCTATTCGTCTGTGCACGTATCACTTCATCCATTCATTTGTCCAGGATCTGTCCATCATCAGTCCATCTGTTTTGCTGTTCATTCACCCATTCTTTAGTTCTGTCAACCCATCAATCAACCCATTTGTTCTGGATCTATCATCCGTCTGTTTTTTTTTTTTGTTTCTCTCATCTGTCCATCCACTTATTCATTCATCCATTCATTTTCCATTGCATCCGTTCATTTGCCCCTTTTTTTCCTGTTGAACATTTAACCATGTGTTCATTCATCCACCATCTGTGATCTGGCCTTCATTCTTTTTTCCCAGTTTGTAGTTTTTGCAAGGTTCATTTGTAAAACTTCACCGCTATCTACCTTAAATTCAGATAAGATTTTGCATTTTTTTACATTGCATTTTTAAAAGATGATTAAAAAGGACTGAATGCCAGAAATGCCTAAAATTATTAAATATAACGTGTGTAGGAATCTGGAGACAGACAACTTTTACTCATAACAAACTGGGATTTCTTGTCCATTTTCTTGTCTTAACCATCTTTGCTCATAGGGTGCCCCAGAGGGAGTTATTGACAGGTGCACACACATCCGTGTTGGCAGCAACAAGGTGCCGATGACCCCTGGCATTAAGGAGAAGATCATGTCTGTGATCAGAGAGTATGGGACCGGCAGAGACACACTGCGCTGTCTGGCTCTGGCGACGCGAGATAACCCTGTAAACAAAGAGAGCCTTGTGTTGGAAGACTCTTCTCGCTTTGTGGAATATGAGGTAAGAGGGGAAGATAATCTGTACTTTGTGTTTTATTTATTTATTTTTTTTTGGTAAAGTTTTATCTGTGTTCGTTTTTCAGACTGATCTGACGTTTGTGGGCTGCGTCGGCATGCTGGATCCACCCAGAGCGGAGGTGGCTGCTTCCATCAGGCTTTGCCGTCTTGCAGGCATCAGAGTAATCATGATCACCGGAGACAACAAGGGTAAAATCTACAAACCACAAAACTGCAACGCTTGAAATGCTTGACTTTTGGAAAGTCTCACTAACTAAATGTTTTGTGTCTGAATATTTCAGGTACAGCAGTAGCCATCTGCAGACGTATTGGCATCTTTGGGGAGGAGGACGATGTTTCCAGCATGGCTTTCACTGGCAGAGAGTTTGATGACCTCTCACCTGCCGCACAGAGAGATGCTGTGGTCAAGGCTCGTTGCTTCGCTCGCGTTGAGCCAGCACACAAATCCAAGATCGTCGAGTATCTGCAGTCCTACGATGAGATCACAGCTATGGTAAGAAGGAGCTGTTCCTCCAGTTTTCTGTAGCAGCCGATCTAGAAGATGTTTGTTGACGTTGTGACTGGTTTTGTGTTGGGTATAGACCGGTGACGGAGTGAACGACGCCCCTGCTCTGAAGAAGGCTGAGATTGGCATTGCCATGGGCTCCGGAACAGCTGTGGCCAAAACGGCGTCGGAGATGGTGCTCGCTGATGATAACTTTTCCACAATTGTAGCTGCAGTCGAGGAAGGCAGAGCCATTTATAACAACATGAAGCAGTTTATCAGATACCTCATCTCCTCCAATGTTGGTGAAGTTGTCTGGTAAGGATTCCGGGTTAATATGCTCCCAATTCTCCATTTAAAGCATTTTTTTTCCTCTCGTATAATTCTGATTCTTGATGTGGTTGCAGCATCTTCCTGACTGCAGCTCTGGGTTTCCCCGAGGCGCTCATCCCTGTTCAGCTCCTCTGGGTCAATCTGGTGACCGATGGGTTGCCCGCCACTGCCTTAGGATTCAACCCCCCCGACTTGGACATCATGAGCAAACCTCCACGAAATGCTCGGGAGCCCCTCATCTCCGGATGGCTTTTCTTTAGATACCTTGCCATTGGATGTAAGTTAGGACTGTATGGAAAGTCAACCCTTAGCAAATCCATGCTCCATATTTTAATGGCACACCTGCCTGTTGTTGCTGTTTACCTTAAATTTTTTTCAACAGCTCTTTTGTGTCGTCTTAACAGGTTACGTTGGAGCTGCTACTGTTGGCGCCGCTGCTTGGTGGTTTGTTGCTGCTGAGGATGGACCAAGGATCACCTTTTACCAGCTGGTAGGTGTTAACCCTTTGCTTTCCAGTTCACCTCATTTATCAGCTCTAAAGTCTAATCTTTCATCATCGATCACCTCCTACAGAGCCATTTCCTGCAATGTGGCCCAGAGAACCCCGACTACCAGGGTCTGGACTGTAAGGTTTTTGAGTCCCCTTACCCCATGACCATGGCCCTGTCGGTGTTGGTTACTATAGAGATGTGCAATGCCCTCAACAGGTTGGTTTGAGGAATCCATACAGACATAATTACATTTGTCTAAAAATTTGTGTACATTTAACCTTATTTAAAGTAGATCAATCCAAAAGTATCCATACCCTTTAAACATTTCCACATGTTTACATTAAAACTACTGATATAAGTTTATGTTAATGCCATTTTAGGAGGTTAACCAATCACAATGAGCACACCATTGTGAAGGGGGAAAAAAGGGAAATGGTATTGCAACTTTTTTAAAATCTGAAATGTAGAGACTTTGGAGAATCCCTCTCATAGTGGCTCAAGTTTGACAGAATGTTTCTGAACATAAATTTTCAAGTCTTGCCACAGATTTGCAATAAGGCTTGTTCGACTCCATCTCTGGCTTTGTGTTTAGGGTGTTTGTATTTTGCAGCTCTAAACAAGTTTCAAGTTTTCTGTAAAAAAAAAAAATCCTCTGCATTTAGCTGACATCTTCACAGTCATTCACACTTATTGTAAATTTTTAGACAGTGTTATGTTTTGCATTTTTGGCTAAAAAGTGCATTGTGGCTTCTTCTGACCCATAACTATTCTTTAACAAACCTCCGGGGCCCTCAGAGAACAGTTGTATTTGGACTAAAAATAGATTACTAATTTAGTGTCATCTGAAGGCAATTTGCTGCACTAGATTTTATTTAGGGGGCATTGAAGCAAAGGGGGAGAATAAAATTACTTACCATAGTTTTTAGAGATTTATTTGTAAAAGTTTTGAGTTTACAATCATGCATTACTTTGTGTTTATATCTTGCATAAAGTCTCATAAGGTACGTTGAAGTTTGGTGTTGAAGGGTACAAATACTATTGCAAGGCGAGTTTTTATGCATAAACACAGAAAATCTCATGAGGAGAATGAAGCCTTTATTACACACAATCTTATCCAACCAGTTAACATGTTTAATAAAGATCTTGTTTTGTTATTGTATCTCAGTGTGTCAGAGAACCAGTCACTGCTGCGGATGCCTCCCTGGGAGAATGTTTGGCTGCTGGGTGCCATCTGCCTCTCCATGTCCCTTCACTTCCTCATCCTCTATGTGGAACCGCTTCCAGTATGAAATTTGCATAGTTGTATCATTGCAGTTTTAAAGCCCTGGCAGTGTGTTTATTGTTAAATTTGTCCTTTCTCTTTTTCAGATCATCTTCCAGATCACCCCTCTTAACCTCACCCAATGGCTGATGGTGCTGAAGATCTCACTGCCCGTCATCCTGCTTGATGAGCTGCTGAAGTTCGCTGCCAGGAACTACCTGGAGCGCAACAGAGAGCTGGAGAAGCTTCCCAGCTCCAAAGGCTGCTGCCTGTTTGCATGTATGGAGGGCATCTCCTGGCCCTTCGTGGCCATTTCCCTCCCTCTGGTCCTCTGGATCTACAGCTCTGACACTAACCTGGCTGACATGTTCATGTCCTGACTGACTTGAGCACAACCTAAATTTTTTTCCATTTCCCCCTCCCTCAGCCCCCAACTCCACCCCTCACCCACTGCCATCACCTCCTCTTTTCCTTCTCTCCCTGCCTTCCTAATTGTTCATAGCTAGCTAGCTAGCGTGTGTATGCGTGTGCGTTTGTAGAGTTAGAGTTGTGTGTGCGGGTGTGAGCTTGTGTGCACGAGAAGGACCAACTGTAACTCATGAAATGCAACAAATAATATAAAAAAAGTAAAAATTTAAGTCGCCTATTTGAGGTGGGTCAGGACTTATGAATGACTGAGGCTTTGAAGTGACTCCCATAGGGTTGGACTTTGTTGCTGGTTTAAGAGCAAATATAGTGTTGCCAGTTCTTTTTTTTTGTTTTTTTTTTCATTGTCAGTTTTGCCTTTAAGGTATGTTTTAAATGTTAGGATTATCTGCATTCTGCCCTACGTCACTACTGTTAGAGAATTTATTTTAGGCTCCCCTTCTCCTGAACACGTTAAAAAGTAAAGATATTAAACTAGTTGATCTGTACAGAGATTGAACACTATTTTATGCAATTTTTTTTAAATGGCTTTGTAAATTGTTTAACCAGCGTGGCTTAGAAAAACCGCCTTGATTTACTTTCTGTTAACCATTGTGTCTTCAGTATAAATTCAAAACTTTCTGAGAGGACAAGCTCCATACAGCAGACAAGAATCAAGGGAAAGGTTTGGGATGCTCGGCTTAAACAAAAAGGAAAAAATAAAATCCTGAGAAACAAACAAAAAAAAAAAGCTGCATGCCTTGTGACCAAGCATGAACTGTATGTGGTTTCTCATTTCTAATTTAAATGTGTACGCCCACCCCACCTTGTTAAAACGTAAATAGCTTTGTGGATTATTTTTTTTTTTTACGATATTGATTAAAAATGAAGTCGGTTTTTCTGCACTGGGCAGAGCACAGCTACCTCAGTATGATGAAAAATGCATTTTTATTTTAATTGTTTTGCTCATCTCGAGATGCTTTCCCTTGACACGTCTTGCTAAAAGATAACATCTGAGGTGTGCCCCCTACTTGCTTGTGCAGAAAACGAAGAACATCTTCCTTCCCCTTTAACTTTTTTTTTTAAGGATGTGTCTTATTTGTATTGATTATGACATTCTTTAACTTAATTTGTTGTGGAGACAGAGCTGGGTGGGGATGCTTTATGTTGTCCTACCATTTCCATAGTGTTTGATTCAAAGGACATCAAAAAATATTATCCTACAATACTAATACAAGTTCTCCAAATGAACATTGATTGCAGATCAAAACCCTAAATGTTGTTTTTTTCTATAAAAAAGAAAAAATACACTCACAATGAACCCTTTGAATCAAGTGTTTTCTGTCTTTATTTATGTTTGAGACTCATGGTTATTACATTTCATATCCAGTGTTTTTGTATGTGCATATATTACTATAACAATAATTTAGGAAAAACGAATGCTTTAGTTTTTCTGAGTACAGATGTTGGATCAGATCCTTAAATAATTTGCATTTGTGGATATTTTCCATGTGTGAAAAACTCAACTAAAGCATGTTTTTAGGTAGAAGCCTAGTTGTTCTCACTACCTGTGTTTGTCTTAACAAATGTGTGCTTTTATTTCCTTCAATGCCTTCCATTGGCTCCCCTGTCATTAGAGTGAGTATCCATTTCTTACATCAACTACATACTGAACCTTCAAAAGTACTCAAACCCCTGGAACTCTTCCATATTTACCATGTTACAACTACAAACTCTGATGTATTTTATTAGGATTTTATTTGAAAGAACAACACTAAGTGCGTACATCTGAAGTGGGAGAAACTGAGATCCGAGTTCAGAGACAGTCGATATCTTATAGAACAATTTTTAGTTTCATTCCTCAGCTGCCTAGAGTGTTCCTTGGTTGTCTTCTGAGATAATTGGGTGACATTTGGATGTGATTTCCTGCACTAGATGCTATTTAGGGATATCAAAATAAAGAGTGGCAAGGATAAATGCATGCCACATATTTAACACTATAGTTTCCCTTCCACTTTGTTTCTTCGAGTAGCTGTATCACCTTAAATCCCAATAGAAATACAATGAAGTTTGACTGTAACATAAAATGTCAAAAGTTCAAGGTGTGTAAGAACTTCCAAAGCCCTGTACATCACCACGCACTGTCCTATTGAAGTAGTTCAGGATTTTCTCATTTAGATGTAATTTAAGCTAGGATATCTTCATATGTAAACGTACATATGCAAGGAAGTAATCATGCCATTATTTCACCACATCTCACTTTTGTGAACCTCACCGTGTGCTGTACTTTTCACCTCTGGACACTTGCTTATATTCACATTGTAAAATGTTAGATTTTCATTCAGGCTTCACACACTAACTTTCTCTTTTTTTTTTTTTTTTTCTAGGTCAGTTTTCATGAAAGCTTTTGGCAATCAGAGCAGAATAAGAAGTTGGGAATCGTCTTTCCACAAAGTGTGCGCTCACGCATAATTTCCCTCACTGCAGATACCGTGATGACCAGCAGCACACACACGCCCACGCACACACACACGGGTGAAAAGAACATGTTTTCAGAATGCATACAATTATCCTGCTAGTTGTCCCTTTCTCCTCCAACTTATAACACAATAAAATTCCCGCAGTGAGTCACACATTCCTCTGTGTGCAAATGCTAAATTAGGATGATATTGCAGCTATATGTGCAGGGATGTCCTGAAACGCTTCCCTCCTGAATCCTCCTTGCATGAAGTTCTTTCATTGGTAGCTCGTCAGTCGCATTGATCACTTTGCAGAAAAAGTGGGTTGAATGGTCTTATCTGTACATCAGTGTACAAAAACATTCATGCATGCGTTTCAGCTGTATGTAGGCTTTAAAATTTGTATTTATAGATTCTAATGTATAATACTCTAATGACTTAAAGAGCGTTTTAAGAAAGATAAAGAAAAGTTGTAAAATCACTTTTTATTGTAATGGTTGGGTCATTTGCACAATGTTGGACATGAATACCTGATTCATGCTGAACTTGACTGTGCTTAACCTTAGCGTTTTTTGTTTTTTTTAAATGGTATCTTTTTTTTTTTATCCCATCACTTAATGTGAGAATACCACTCACTCTGCCAGTTAATTTCATGAATTAGCCAATAGCATCTAAGTTACCAGACGTCACTCATTTCTCAGTGAACTTGCAATACAGCTCGTTTGATTTTTCTTATTGCCTTGACATTCCTATAATTATCTATCTTTATCAACTGCTGTAAAACTGTGATTTAATGTGAGGAACCCTGTATGGTCTCCTCCTGACACCTGGTTGAAGAACAATATTAACCATATGTAAACATCAATCATCACTGAAGGCTGATAATGATTGTACAATACATACATTACTGAGGTTGTGATTTCAGGTAAATAAAATAATCTAGTATTTGATTTGTTGTCTTTTTATTTTTATGTTGCCGACGCCATATTTTTAAGGGGAAAACGGATACATTTATTGTGGCGCTTGTGGTAACAGATGGGATAACTTCAATAAGTAATTTTATTGACTTGTCGCAACTCACACTGAAACATTTTGGAAGTATTGAACCTTTAATTTGTGTATTCATGATTTATAAAATGAAACCCCTGAGGCTATTTCCAATCCTGCCCTCAAAAACACTTAAATTGTAACAGCTTTGGTTGTGACTTACCAACTCTGGTAGATTTGATGTGAAATAAACTGAATATTTGAGGAGGGTAAATGAGAGGTCATCATTGGATAAGGACTTGAAACCAAATAAAAGAATGGTCGGACAAAATAAAATTTTGTGACAATTTCATATCCAAAACTCAGAAAAAAGTAAGTGAGCCTTAAAAAAAAAAAAAAAAAAAAAAAAAAAAAAAGAACTTTCTACAAAGTCATAAATTTAGAGGAAGGAATTCTGAAATGGCTTTTAATTAAACTATTCAACAAATATTTACATGTAAATATCTCAAATTAGAACTGGGTGGCTAGTTCTTAAACATTACCAATGAATTCAAAGTCAAATAATTTTAAGATTATTTCTAATTTTAGAAATAATCCTGACGCATTCAGTCATTACTTTATCTCGAAGTTGAAATGTTTGCTTAGAGCCTCTTATTATTATTATTATTATTTTTTAAATCGAACAAAATTTTTAGCTAATCTCATGATTACGTCTTTGAAAATCCGGACGAGGCAATTCCAATTTCCACACTGAAGACATTCACATGGAACAGAAAGTGTGTTGGGACAAATATTTTCCCCACCAGGGGGCGCTGATGAGATGAGGTTCGAGCATCACCACTGGGGTTAATCGCACTCACTCAGCAGGTACAGCTACAGTCTTTAAACTACCCAGAGGTAGTAAACTATATTAATGCAAATTAATATGTCAAAATTAACCTGGGGGGGAGGAGGGCTGAGATTAAAAGCAGCCACGTGTTAAACCCCTTAATTCATCTTGGATTTACGAATTGATGTTGAGATTAGAAAGCCGGTGAAAAATTAAACAGAAAAACAAGCCTTATCTTTTCAGAGAAGTATCTCCAAAACATAATGGAGCAGTTTAGCAGTCAATTGAAGAGAGCCAGCTTTCCTGCTCTGTCCCTTTAACCAGTCGACTCACAGTTCTCCTGGTCCCTCCCATTCTTGCAGCCCCTCTGTTTTACTGGTCGGAGATGGGAGCGCACATAACAGCAGCAGCAGCAGCACCATCACGTCGGAAGACACGGGATGAATCTAAGGAAGGGGACATGAAAACCAACAATACCAAGCAGGTGCGCTGTGGAGGATATGGGAAAAGAAAATTAAGTTTTTTAGTGACGCTGTATCCAGCCGCTTGAATCAGTAATTAAACCTCTGCTGCTGTGGCCTCTCGCTTTTTTGCGCTTTTTTTCCAACCCATTCTCCCCCCTACACTGCTGGCACAAAGACGCTTATTCTAAGGAGCTGCACCTGGGATTACAGTCAGTCCGCATGAGTGAACAGATCAGTTACATCTAAAACGATGGAATGAGAAACAGTGACAGTAAGTAATAGGAGCAGGATTAAATCACTTTCTTCTTTTTATGCCCCTGTAAATTCCTCTCTGATACCCCCATCCGTCACCCAGCGAAGACATACTGTCATTGTCTCGAAACGACATCGATTCACTCTTACTTTAAAACGTTGTTTTTGCCGGAATGATTCACAAGAAACTCTATTATGTCTATAGATTTTTATTCCCTTTTGATTCATAGCGCATTCCCAGTTTTTACCTCTGAATGAGCAGCCGGTTTCTCTTGTTCAGGATGCGACTGCGCAACCTTCGGCAAGTACCAGCAATTAGGCTGTGTGTTTGTGCACGAGTTTCCTAAAAGCTTACAAGAAACAGTTCCCCCCCTTTTTTTTAATTGGACGTCGCCATTGTTGTCTGTAAAAAGAAAGGGAAAAAAAGCAACTGTGGCGTACTGGACTCAGAGGGGTCAAACGGTGCGCCCTTGGCATCACACCAACCCCCTCCTTGTGTCTGAACCAGGATCCGTTACAGAAAATAAATCAAGCACAATATGGTGGAGCCCGTTGGATTCATAGAGGCTTGGAAGGCACAATTCCCTGATTCTGAGCCCCCCAAGATGGAGCTGAGGTCTATTGGCGGTATTGAGCAGGAGCTGGAGAAGTGCAAAGCGTCCATCAGACGCCTCGAACAGGAGGTGAACAAGGAGCGCTTCCGCATGATCTACCTGCAAACCCTCCTGGCAAAAGAGAGGAAGAGCTATGACAAGCAGCGGTGGGGTTTCAGGAAGACACCATTGAATGAGGGGGTAGACCCTGCAGCCACCCAGGGTGCAGAGTCACCATCTCAGCAGCCCCACATGCAGGAGACTGGTGGAGTTGGAGGTGCTGGAGGATACGCTGTGGTGGATAGAAGTCGTTTTCAGCCACTTGGGGATGGTACTGGCAGGTCCAAACCTAGGCCTCCACCAGCTAGGAAGTCAGCTTCCCATGGAGATGGCTTGGAGTCAGCGTTTGACTCACCCCAACAAGCAGAGTCTACGTCCTGTGACAACCTCGATGGTCTCTCTCCATCTAAGCAGAGGGGTGGCATCACCCTGTCCCCCCGCAGGCCCACACTTCCACCCCCAGACAAGGACCTGCCTTCTGACCCCAAAGATAAGCTCGGGATGGGACTTGGTGTTGCAGCGCTCAGGTCCAACTTTGAGAGGATCAAACGGGCCAACTCTCACTCTGCTGGAGATGTAGGTAAGGGTCAGGAAAAGCAGCTACCACCACCACCACCACCATTCTACACCAACATGGAATTCCATCATGAGAGGGGTTTGGTCAGGGTCAATGACCGGGATGTGTCGGATAAAATCAGCTCCCTGGGTACTCAGGCCATGCAGATGGAGCGAAAGAGGTCTCTTCACTCCCTTCCAGGCAATCTGGCAACAGTGGCAGGTGAACTTCGTGCCAGGCCAGTGTATAGAGGACGGTCTACTGAGAGCACCTGTGGCTATGACGCAGAATACGAAGACGGGGAGCCCAACCAGCGACATTCAGGGCGGGCCAATGGGGGTAAACCTCCACCTCCTCCTTGGCAACCATCTGAGTTCCAAGCCTACTCCAGCGTCTATGTTGGTGGAGTAATGATGGGTGAAGGTGGGAGTGGAGATGGACGTGGAGGTGGCACTGGAATCACAATGAGAGACCACAGCGGAGGTGATGATCACCTCCTGACCTGGCCACGCCGCTCCTACTCCCCAGGTAGCTTCGAGGATGCTGGAGGGGGTGGTGGCTACACACCAGACTGTAGCTCCAACGAGAACCTGACATCCAGTGAGGAGGACTTCTCCTCTGGCCAGTCCAGTCACGTCTCTCCGAGTCCCACCACAGCCTTCCGTCGTCCTTTCAGAGAGAAGAGCAGGTCACCTTCCCAAAACTCCCAGAACTCCCAACACTCCTATGACAGCAGCAGCCCTCCTACGCCGCAGTCTCAGAAGCGTCACCACAGGCAGCAAGGAGGCCATGTGGTTATGTCTGAGGCCACTATTGTGAGTGTTCGCAAGACAGGTCAAATCTGGCCCCCTCCTGCCCACCATGACCTCCTGCCCCATGGTCGAACATCCCATGACAACAGTTTTCACGGAGACCACTTAGGTAAGTAAAGACGACTATCTCTAATCTTTGTTATGCTGAAGTTAGTCATGCTTAAATAATCTTGGCATTGATTCTGCTTTGTATAATATATCTTTCCTCTTAAAACCACATGTTGGATGAATGCATTAGTGATTGATAATGTTAGTTGGACTGGTGTGTGCAGTCAAATATGCCAAAATGTGTGTCCTTTGGATGGCCTTGCGTGGGAGCCAGATGAAAGATCCACCTCTGCTCATTCTTGGAATGTCAGTCGGGTGGGTGAACAATGAATGTGGCCAGTCTGGGTTGAAACTAAAAGTCTAGCCTTTCTCAGGAAACTCCTCTGGCTCTTATATGTAATTTAAATAGCAGGTGTCTTTCTGCCTGCCTGGCTTTTTCTCTTTTCTTTCTCATTCTCCAAAAAAGAGATGCAAGGTGACTTTTTCATGGACTACAAACATAATGTCTTCACCCACATTTAGCGTATTTAAATACCACTAATATTTAAATATGCTGTAAAAAAGACACAAGTCCTTTTTGTTTCACAGCCTGACCTTATGTCAGGCTGATGTTTCCTACTTTAGATCAGTTAGGATTACCTACAGTTCTATTTGTTAAATAGCAGAAAATTAGAGATCTTTTATTTATTTTTATTTTTTTTACAGAGGGTTATTAGTACTTTCTTCAAAGTCCGAAACATACATGAAAGCTTATTATGCCTTTGGCTTTGTACTTTTTTGACTGCAAACTGTCCTATGGATTTACTTTAAGCCACCCTAATCACACTGCTTCCTTATGTGACATCATGGGAAAATCAAAAGATATCAGTTCCAATATCAGGAGCAGAACTGTCTGGTTTTTCTTTGAATACAACTTTCAGATTTCTGAAGATGATACATTTATCTGTTCAATAGATAAACAACATGTGATTGCCCAGTCCTCACATGGTTCAGTGTCCTGGACTGGTTGGTGTGAAATGTGTGCATCAACCCCAAAACAAAAGCAAACTATGTCATGATTATGCACTGATTCTGCTTTGTATATTACATACAAAGCAGAACTGTGTCATTGTCTACAGTGAAACAAGTCCTTTCACAATATGGAATGAAAAACCAGTCAGAGAGGAAGAAGCCATTACTCCAAAAGAAATATAAAATCCCATATTACAGTTTGCAAAAGCACTCTGGAACAAAGAACATTTTGGAGACATTTCCAGTGGTTTGTTGAAACAAACCTCAACCAAACAGCCAAATGAGTTATGAAGAGGATTAAAGATAAGGCCTGCAAACCTTAGTCAGTTACACCAGTTTCATCAGGAGGAATGGGCCAAGCTTCCAGCAGACTATTGAGAAGCCTTCTAAAATTTCAGAAAGTAATGGTAAAAAATAAAAAGAATCTCACTCATTATTCTTGTACTTTGTGCTATCTGGGTAACTGGGCTACCAGGACTTAGTTTGCTGTAATTTGCTCAGAAAGTTTCCATTGTATAAGCTATGCCAGGTCATAAGAGCTGAAAGCAAACACTGCTCGGGTGGCTCAAATATTTGGTATAATTTTAAAACTTGGAATGTTGTTTACTAAGGTGCGGTTAGTAGAAGCCATGCACATTTTGGTGAGTTGCTTGTCAGTGGGATTCGGCTGTGGAAGTGAGTGGTATTTTGAGTTGCTGATGTATTATAGGAGTCTTGGACTGGCGCCCTGTTTGACCAGACAGGCATCACATGCCTACAACCAGGGAGAGCAGCAAAATAAGGAAAGCATTGAAAGTAAAGATTGTCTTAAGCTGCTGCTTCACAAAGTTATTGCATTCATCACAAATGCCTTTAAGCTGTTGCAACACAGGATTCAGTACCTAACATGTTACTGTCACTCTTAATAGCATTAGCATCTGCAGTCCGCTTTTGCTCACAGGTCTCACTGCATCTATAATTCATTTATCTGAAAAGAATTGGGAACCCTGGTGGAATTAGCTAAAATGCCTTTCCAAACAGGATGCGATTATCAAAGCACTGCTGTTGCATTGAAAGCAGAAAACATCTTGCATCATGTCAATTAAAAGGCAAATCCCATCAATATTTTAGCACAATAGCAAAAGTCATTACACTCCACACAATACAATCAGGATTGTTTGAAGGTAGCTGTCCAGAAAGTCTGTCTCCAGTAAATGGCTGGCTAATTCTCCAGCTGCTGTGTTTAGGATTATCACAGCACTGTCTGCCCTCTTTGTTTTAACATATTTTCCACAATGATGAACCCAGTGGGACGTTTGACAAGCTGCAAGGCAAGGATGGAGATGGATTTTGGGCAGGAGAGAAGGAGGGGATATGTTGCAGACAGTGATGCATTTAGTGAGATAATCATAAATTTGAGCTGAATATGTAAAAATATTTAACACCCTGCAGACTGGTCATGTTTTCTACTCGAATTAAGCAGATGTGAGACAGAGCAAGCTGGATGACCACAATAAGAGCTGCACAATTTGATGTGTATTTTTATGTTTTCAGATAATGTTGATAACACAGAAGAAGGGTGAAGAGAGTGTATGTTTTGTAGGGAGTGGATGATGCTAATAAAGAGTGGGACAGTGCTGTGAGGAAGACTGAGGGAGGCAGAGTGCGAGGCAAAGCTGTCGTTTCTCGCTTCAGCGGTCCGGGATGTGGGGTACTGCAGAGAGGCGCAGATGGGAAGAACCCTCCCGTTGTGTAACAAACACACAAACTCAGGCTCAGGCACACACAAAGTTACACATTCTTGATATTTCATACCTCTCAAGACTACTTTGGCTTCAGAGGATAGCATACATGGAGCATAAGTTCACTTTTTGACGGTCCATCCTCTGATCATCCCAGGAATGAGTGATTTGTGCTGGGTGATGCTTCATTGCAAATAGAATGGGGTTTTAAGGATGAAGCAATTATAAGTAGATCTGTCAGATTTGTTGTTTCATATGTTGAAATGATGAAAAAAGTTTAAATGATTAGGGAAAGAAAAGTCAAAATGATGTAGAAAAAGAGTATCAACTGTCAAAATGAAATTATGGCAAACATTTGAGACAATCATGCCTTTTGTGCGTATGTTGGTATACTAGAGTAGGCTTAGATAAAAAAAAAATTCTCTTTGACAAGCATTAATGTGTGCCTACTGCGTGTATAGGCACACGTGCAGGTTTCATGAACGTCCATGAAAAGAAAATGTCCGTTTTAGCAATCCACCTCGTCTTTGAGATGTCTTTTTCAATTTATTCCTATATTTGGACATAAATCAAAAAGCAGAATATAAATGTTCTCACCATCCTGACTTTAATCTTAAAATACAATTTCTAAAATGGTTAAAGAGAGTGGCGCAGTTGGTGGGGCAGTTGGTAGCACTGTTGCCTTGTAGCAAGAAGGTCCTGAGTTTGACTCCTGGCCTGGGGTCTCTCTGCATGGAGTTTGCATGTTCTCCCTGTGTATGTGTGGATTCTCTCGGGGTACTCTGGCTTCCTCCCACAGTCCAAAGACATGACTGTTAGGTTAATTGGTCTCTCTAAACTTTCCCTAGCTGTGTGTGTGCGCATGGTTGTTTGAGTGAATGTGATCCTGTCTGTTTCTGTGTTGCCCTGCGACAAACTGGTGACCTGTCCAGGGTGTACCCCGCCTCTCCCCCAGAACGTTAGGTGGAGACAGGCTCCAGCACCCCTCCCGAAGATGTTAGAAACAAAGGTGTTAGAAAATGGATGGATGGGTTGAGGACAACAGTCTACAGGATATTTTATTAATTTTTTTAGAGATATGCCTAAGAAATTTAGAATAAGTTCAGTACTAAGTTCAGTAATAGTTTTAAAGTTAACTTCTTAATTAGGCAGAATGCCCTGTGTTTTGTTGCCTTCCCCTTTATAAAGTAACTATGATCCACACAAAATGATGTTTGCTAATTAATTAATGGTGTTATCTGTTGTCTGCTGATTCACAAAATAACTCATATTGCCAAGCAGTAGGGTAGCTGGTTTTATGAGGCTGCTTTTTGTTACCAGACAGAAGTCCAAACACCCACTCTCAAGCAATTAAGTGTAAGAGTCTCTAATCTTCCCTTTATCTCTCATAAAGTCACCTTCCTAAAATAATAGCCTACGTAATATTTGGCCAAAAGTGATTTTTTTTTTTTTTGCCTGAATCCTCTTTTTGCAATAAAAAGGGGAAATTTTTTATTTTTTAAAATTTTTTTGCAAAAATCTCTTTTGAAAAAAATGGCTTAGTCCATTATTTTAGGTTCATGACAATACAGCTGTGAGACTACATACTCTTTCAAATTGGGAAGGTGGGCGAGCTATCTGCACTCTGCTATGTCTCTGGTATTTTATAAAAATTAGGTTTGAGTCATAGATTTGCGTTGGTAGATGCAGTTTTGAAGTATGAGCTAAAGACAATGGCATCCATTGCAGATTAAATCTGATTTCACTGTCTGTGTCATCTTGTGTTTCTAAATGCATTCCTAATTTGATTTTAATGATTTTAAAGATACTGTCTTATGAGATACATTGAGTTTTTTTTGTTTTTCTTAGATGAATTAGCTCTGTGCATTTAAAATTTTCTGTCCTAAAAATGTGATTCAACATTTCCATCTGTGTTAGAGCACAGGGAGGAGGCAGAAGAGGAAAAGGAAAGCTTTACAGTCAGTCTGGTGTGGCACAATTACCCCTTTTCACACGGCCGGGGGAGTGACTACGCCTCTTAAAAAGACTCGTTCAGTGTTTGCAGTTGAGTGAACTTGGCAGTAAGAGCAGACACACAGTAGCTACAGGCTCAAAGTTAGGCACAAAGAAGGAAGATGGGAAGAGAAGGAGATTAGATGGAGTTAGAGGGGGGCAGCATGTTGGACTTTCGTTGCCAGGTGGTGTTCAGGTCAGCTCACCGTGGCTGATGCAACCTGCTCAGGCAACTGAAAACTGTCCCTTTGACATTATATCAGGATTCTGGTATAGGAACATTTGAATGGTTCACAAGTTATTTGTTCATATGAAAATCCATTTTATTTAAAATTGGATCATATTCTTTGAGTTGGACTGTAAGGTCTTAAGGTCCCAACTCTGTCTTGAAAAGTCTTTAAATGTTATGGACTTTAAAGTTGACACTTTTCAAGTCTTAATTTTTGTGAAAAAATAAATTATGAATCTGGAAACTGTTTGCAATGTTTTTTCCATTTCATTATCTAAAAGATATCAAAATTATTTTCTGAAAAATTAGCACCTTTTTACAATTATCTATGTAAAATATGATTTATCTTGTTTTTGGCTCATTGCATCTTGATATCTACATAAGTTATTGACCGTCTTGGTTCTGAGCTACAAAAGCTATTGATAATGTACACATTCAATAAAAACATGTTCTTAATTGTTTCCATAATCTCGCTTCACTAAGATTATGGAAACAGTATTCCTTGTGTGTGTTCTGTAGAGAATATACACCCTTACCTTAACTTGCTGTATATTTCCAAACCCATGACAAAAATTGAAAACTCACAGGATAAAGCAGGGACAATGCTACATGTTTTCTGCTACATGTTTGAGCAAATTCATGAAATTTGCTCAATTTCATGAATATTCTCGTAACAGTGATGGATGTAGTTTCCTTGTATGAACATTTTTGCATTTCTGATTATATTTATTTACTTTAAACCATTCTGCGGTCTTAATATTGGCCAACACAAAACAAGAAAAATAGAACAATTGGAAGATTTTGCTTTGTTTTTCTGTTTGTTTTTATAATGTAGCATGAAGTCTGTCAGTCGGCACTGGTTCCATGTTTTAGCAGCAGAAGCTCAGCCTGGCACCATGGTTGGTGTGGAGTTGCCGGCTTGGCAGTGGAGCAGCTCTCCAGTGAGAGTCAAACTTCTTGGCTTGGTTTTTTGGTCTGGAGCTCCTTACCACTGATACTTGTTAAATTAAATGTCTTATAGAATGCCTATATGTCTTTAAAAAATGTTTAAACATCTCTATTACTTTTTTCAGTAAGAAGAAGCTGATGTGTTGATAGGACACTCCCAACAAATGCACACAAAAACACACAGTCTTGAAAGAGTAATCAGTCCTCTTTTCTTGTGTTCATTTCTTCTTTTTTTATGTGAGCTTGTTTATTTCCTTTGCCAAGCAGCCAGCCAAAAGCTTTCCTCTGTAACCAACGAGGCCTGTAAAGAGAGGGGGAAAAAAACTTGGAAAACCCTTAACATAAATTCTGGTGACTTTTTTTTTTTCTTTTTTGTAATGACCGTTGCTTTTGAATAGCAGCCATCTTGGCTCTTTAGCATGACTTGTGTTATTTCATTCACAGTCATCTTGATTGGCTGCAACACAGGTAAATTATGCTGCTCTTGCTGTGCAATGCAGGGTTTCAGTCTCGGTAATGAAGAAACTGACTGGTGTGTGTTCTCTGACTTTAAACCGATTCTAAGTTGACGAGGGATGTTGACTCCAAACAGTTGTTTCAGTGACAAGTTTACTATGAGGGTTGACATGAGAAACAAGTACTTTTTGGTTTGCGGTTGAGACTAATTCTGTTTCTAACATATTTACATGCCAGTCTTAATTTAATCACTACAATAAAGGCTTTGCAACTTTTTTTTTCACTTCTGAAAGATTTTTACCTATTATAAGGAGATTCAAATATGAGCTTGAGCTTGTTTCCACTGTACTTTTAAAAGTACAGTTTTCTGTATGGCTAGTTAGACAGATTAAAAGTACCTTTTGAAACTAACAGCCTGTAAGCAGCTATTTCACATAGTTTTTTTCTGTATTATTTTTTTTATACTTTTGATCTAATATAATGTCCTAATATTAAATGCCATGTTTTTACCTGCTGTAAGCTGAAAAATGTCATGATTACTGGGAAAATAGGTTGGAAGATAAGTTTGTGTTAAATGAATAACATATTCTGTGCTAATATTGACTGGCCTGAACATTATTGTTATCTGTCTCTCTTCTCCGTTCACTTGGCTTTATTTTAACATTACGTTTTTTGGCCTTCATTGTATGCATTTGTGTTAATGTGCTCTAAGATGACCCAGACCACTGTCTACATGGATATTATAATCACAGTTTCATTTGCTTTAATTAAAATTAAGTGTAATTTCAGTCATATGCTAACTAATCTTTTTAAAGGCAGAAAGAACGGGTATGAAATGAGACATTTTATGTTGTTTGTCTGACAATTACCAAAGGTTTAAAATGTATTTACTGAATCGAAATATGGTTATACAATTCTAAGAAACTTCAACCAGCAAATCAAAATCAAACTACATAGCAATAGAGTGTAATCATTTTATCCATAATCCATCAAAAATTTACTTACTTGTATGCTATAGAATTTTTTTATGGATACAAAAGCATGGAGACATTGTCTCAGTCATTTGGACCTCATTAAATCAGGCAGATGTATAAGACTGTACAATCTTTTGTCTGTAGAAATGTTGCTGCAGCATTGGAATGCATAAAATTTAACATAATGCATTTTTATGGCGTGTTGCTAATAATAGATATTATGATCATTGAGCACAGCAGAAGAATATCGTACTGGTTTTCTAAAACTGACTCAGAGTGCCATCTTTCCCAGATCTGGGTTCTGTCTTCAGATACATGCTAAGTGCTGAATTAGTACATAGCAAAAGGAAGACTTTGTTGGATTCTCAATGACACCATCTGATCAGCCTGACATCTATATAATCATAGAGTACTTTTAGCTGTCTTTATTACAGCATCAGTCACTTTTAGTGTTAAAAAGTGACTGAGAGAGGACTCAAGTCATGGCATTTAGAATGAAGTCAGACTCAAGCCACAAATTTAATGACTTTCGACTTGATGAAATCATAAAAGAACCTGGAGCAGTCAGTGCATGAAAGCTGTTTTGGTGCAAGAGTCCCATGTAACATGGGACTCTTGCACCATTAATACATTATGTCCTAATTACAATATTATAGTTCAGATTGTCAGCATTCATTAACCAGCTCTAGGAAGTGGAAATGTTTGTTTCCCTATAAACATTTATGATGGTCACTCCTTTGCTATGTTCCCAGTTAAATAATATTTTTCCCATTGAACTAAAGCAAAGAGAATCTTTATTCAAGAGCAAGCTGTAATCGTCAGAGTTGTTTACACGACCAATCCATACCAAACCTAATCAATGCCAACTGTCAGCAGCAGGCATCCTTCTTGTAATGCCGTCCCGTCTATCCCCATGTTCGGGCTCAGCTGATTCTATTAGGATTCAAGTCTTTGTTTACTCTCTGTTCCTTAAACTATTTATAGCATGTCTTCTTTCTGTTAGTCATGGATTCCTGTCACATTTGCTTTCAATCTACAGTTGGTGCACCAACAGACTGTCGATTCATAAAAACTGTCTAATTGACTAAGGGTTTAATGGAGTTTCCCACAGTTTACTGCTGGGATTAAGTAAGGTTTGAAGGCCACAGTGTTGGTGTAGAAACCCCCATTTCTTTGAACTTTTGGTAACTTTCTTTGCTTCTCTAATCAGGAGAAAAATGTTTTTGTTATCACTGGTAGATTGTTGTGTACTGAATAATTTCTTAAAGGTTTTAAAATGACTCGAAGTTTACATTTACCTATGATTGGCCAGATAGTTTTTATACATCCCAGTGAGAAGTCCATCTTGGTTTCTTTGGCGTTTTAGCTCTTCAGAGTCCACAACTGTTTGCCAGCTGGGCTCCATGTGATTCCACTCTCAGTAATTGAAAGCTTTATAAAAATTGGAAATTGTTATTGGTTCTTAAAAAAGATTAATCTCTTTTGGAAAGGTGTGAAGTACAAGATGCTTATGGATAGAGGTTGCAAACACAAAGGCAGATATGTAGTAAATCTTCTAAACTGATTTATAAAACACAGAACCAATTCTGCAGTGAGCACACAGTTATTAAATGCCTTCTGACATTATTAGAAAAGAAAAATAAAACATTTTACCAGATTTAAAAGTAGTTTGATTTCCATTATGTTCTCTCAGAGTTTTAACTCCCTTTTGTTGTGTGTTATTTGTTGAGCTGCAGAGGGAATGGATAACTCCAGCCTCAGAGGAGGAGATCAGATTTCTTGTTGCAATCTCCCCCCTCCTCACTCCTCTATCTTCGTCCCAAATGCCCTTCAGTAACATCTCTCCTTCTGTGGAATCTCTTTTATGTCACTTAATATCGTTTTTGTGTTCCCCTGACTATTTCTCCTTCCCTGCCTACCACCCTCACACTGTGCTGTTCAGCCTGGAGCATGCTAAACACAATAAAGGCAGATTTTTTTATTTTTTTTTTAGGCCAAGACAACATCAAGAACCTCATGCTCTTTTGCTTTGTCAGCTTATGTTGCTTCCATTTAGATTTTATTTTTATTTTAAATGGGCATGAGCTAGGTACCTTTATCAAGGTGTAAATAATGTTTTAAAAAGTTACAGATTCACTTTCCTACTGCTTTCTCAGTTTAGTATTTTTAGTGTGATGCCACAAATATAGCTGAATTGACCAAAATTTCCTTTGATTGATCTAAAGTATCAAGTTACACAGCACTTCCCCTACCCCACCTATTGCTACATACAGCGGACTAGCTGAAATTAGGTTTAATATGATAGCATACCAAATAGTAGCTGAAAGTCATTCAATATTGTACACATTGATATTGGAATTTTAATCCTGAGCTAGAAAAGTCTGTATAGGTGTCTAACATTGTGTGTGTGGGTGAAAATAACCCTAAAAATGTCCAGTTTGAAAACTGAATTCACATGTGGGACTCTACTTTCTTTCCACTTACCTTTGTGAATGCATCATCTGCACATATTTGACGCTTAAGATCTTCACACCATTCACTTCTATGCAGAAGAGCAGTGGTCCTCAATTGTAACCTTGTGGTGCACCCATTTTACATTTTTAAAATATGGATCTTTTCCTGCAAAGCGATTTTCTACATCAGCCCTTTGTTTGTATGTATATCAGTGTTACACATCCGCTGTCTTTGCTCAACATTAGTTTATGAAAAAATCAAGTTTTCATGTTTAAAGAAGACTGAACTAGCCAAAAAAGGGCAAGTTCACACTAATTCCCTGCACCACTTTTCCTCTCCCATCCTGTTCCCTGAACTATTGAGACTGGAGCCCACTTGTTGAAAAACTGTCATGACACAGGGTGTCCCATTACCCACCTCACTTTCAGTACCTCCACCACTATGTCTGCTTGTCTGCAGTAATCCAAAAATCCTCACAAACATCCATGTGTCTATACTTACACACGCAGTCTAATCTAATATTGACTTGTAATGAAAAGGTAGAAAAGCTGACTTCCTGCAGTGCTGCTCTGCTGCGCAGCATGATTACACAGTATGACTCCAAATACACTGCCTGTGCAAATAAAAGTTTGCACCTGGATTTAAATAAGCAAATAGAAAAAAAGCTCCCTTTGGAAAAGGACTATGGTGATAGAAATGTATATTTTAGCAGGCCCTAACTGAATCTGTAAGTTGCTTTTCATTTCTTTACCAAGTACATCATCCTGTGGTTGCTGGAAGAGTTTCAGGAACCTCTAACAATTGGTTTTCATGAAGCAAATAAAATTTCTGAGGTAGGGGCTTTGAAGCCTGTGGATGCAGTGCTGGGTTGCCTTGCAAAAGGATTCACACCCCCTACATTAGTCATAATCATTTTCTCACAAATCTTAAGACATTTATTTGTATTTTATACAATAGATCAAGAACAGAAGTAGAAGTGTATAGTGAAAGTAAGGAAGATGCAAATTTATTAAACTTTATTTACAAAAACATATGAAGTATGGCATACATGTATTCAATCCCCTTCCATCTAATACCCCAGAATAGAATCTGCATTGAAATACCCACCTCCTAGACAGCTTTGAGCTGATGACCAGTTCAACGAGAACAGATATCCAGTTTAATCAATTAACGCAAATGGACCCTCCTACATACAACTAAAGCCCCTTCTTACAGCTAGCAAGGCCAGCTAGAGAAGTCTGAAGCATGTTTTAGCCAGATTCTTCTAACTTTATTGTACTTTCCTACTATTTTCAATTTTGGTTTGCCTTGTTAATAAATACTTTTATTTCTACATAAATGTTCTCTAACACACATCATTTTCTATCTGAACCGATACTGTTTCAGGCAAGAAACAGTATCATTTACCTAGACATGTGAAATTGTAGAGGTTCACTCAGTTTAGTTTGGTCTTTTCTTACATTTCATTGTGGAAGTAACATAATCCAGACAGGTATTGGTGCAAATAAGTTTTGTCCACACGCAGCGGGGCAGCAATTTCCAAGTGGACTCTATTTTAGTAACTTGCAGTGGATGATGAGGAGTCACACTGACATGCTATTGTCTCCATCCTGTCCTCAGAATGTGGGACATTAGCCAGAGGACAAAATGCGTGGAGACATTCCTGTGTCACTAAAGATGCTCTGAATATTCTTAGCTCCATCTGCTCTAGACACAGTCTGATCCTGTTAGGCATCTTGAGATGTTCACAAAAGAGAGAAACTGCTCTTGTGTCTTATATTGCAAATTTACTTTTAAGTCTTGTCTCTGACTCTAAGAAGGTGTCTCTGACTCTAACACTGCCCCACATGTTGCTGGGGTTACATGAATGTGGCTCTTGTCCTCTCATTGTGGGGGTACAAATGTGTTGAATTCGGCATGTGGATGTGGTGCATAAATTGAGCTAAATTCTCACTATCAAATTTATAGTATTGTCTCAGAGACCCCATTTTGACTAAACAACTTCCATAATTCATAATATTTTTAGATTCAACACAGTGCCAGAAACCTTCTTCTGAGATTTTGGATCCTAACAGCAAGTTTGCATCACAGATTAGCTGCAGATCTGACTCTTACACATTAGGAATTTGCAATCATTGTTGAATTTACAGTAATTTTTCATACTAAGGTTTCAATCTCAGATACATGTATGATGACAAATATAGGGCTGTTTATTTTAAACACACAGCAAGACATAATGGACATCACTGCTTTTTGCATTTTTTGCAGAAAAATGGCTTCAAGACCTCAAACCACACATCTGCGCATGTAGGAAGAATCCATCTCTTTATTGTGATAGTGTTAGCTGTAATGGATTTGATTAGACTTCCAAGGTAGCAATGGCTTTATGGACATAATGCAACACTGCCAGGCAGAGATTTGTGTTGCCTCTGGCGTCAGAGCCATGGTGGTATTTCAGTTTTACAATTTATCTGCTTTTGCAGTGTTGAAGTGTTACTCCTGTAGATGTGTGTGTTTATTGAAGAAAACATCATGCTTTATGTGTCTCCTGTGCATGTGGGTGTCTTTGAAAAAGCGCTATTCCCCCCGCTGTGGACGCTCGGCCGAATCCATAAATGTCACTCCTTGTCTTTTTCAATCTGTGAAAGCTTCAGAGTGACTGTTACCTTGGTTACTTAGTGTAAAATACAAAAACAATGTTCTCAAGCTGACTTTGTTTAGATTAAAACCGCAGTGGATCAGCAGTTTGTACCTCTTATGATTTGACTTGTTTCTGAATGTATCAGATTTAAATTTGACTTTAGGTAATTTTATTTAATTTTCTTCTAGAAATGTTGCTGTTAACTGTTTTGTCGGGTTTGTTGTCATCCTGTCATGTCTTTGACAGACGGGACTGAGATCTTAGTGGAAGGTTCAGTTCTTGACAGAAAGAACAAAAAATACTGTATATGCTGGAAAAAGCTGTCCATGAAAGAAAGAAGTATTTTTGTCTTGATTCAAGAATAAAATTACAGTGTTTCCATAAATACTGCATGAAAATCACATCCCCTTTTTGTTGACTTGAGTGTCACTAAGTCTCCACCACTTGTGAGTGTTTGCTTCGACGCTAAGGAAGTGATTT
The DNA here is from genome assembly GCA_903067095.1 of Girardinus metallicus. Lineage (NCBI taxonomy): Eukaryota > Metazoa > Chordata > Actinopteri > Cyprinodontiformes > Poeciliidae > Girardinus > Girardinus metallicus. The sequence goes on along the minus strand of CAEGAE010092021.1, from coordinate 23,597 downwards.
GTAGGAAAATCTTCACATGACTTCAGAAAATCCACCATGAAGCCTAGTGTGCTGTATGTTTTAGGAGTAATTGCAGTACACAAAGGGTGATTAACGCTGTGCAGTTCTGTGAACAGAAAACAATGGTCATTCTTTGTGTTTTTCACCGTCCGCCTTGATGCTTCTCTGAGTTTATTCTCTGTGCATCAGTTACGGTGATTATGCAACCGTATTAGCTGGCAGTGTAGCCTTTCATTTTTTATGCGCTGTGGTCAGAAACAAGCTGGATTTCACTGCTTTAGAGATGGAGAATTTCAAAATCTCCTTGTTTTGCCTTTCTTCTTTCAGACTGATTTCTTAGAAACCTCACCGGTATCTGAGGATTGTGTTGATAAACATTTGGAAATGTAGTGTTAGGTTATCACCGATGATTAACAATAAATGTATTTTCTCTATCTCACACACATACAGCTTTTTTTTCGCACTGATATTACATGTTAAAGAAATGTTTTTAGTTTTAAACAGAATAGTTTCATCACCTGACTAATTCAGATGTCACACATCTGGATGTGTTTAATCTCACAAAAATGCATTAAATGTTTTGGAGAAAGGCCAAACATGGACATGAGTCTCCTGTTAAGTCTTACTCAACAGACTTACTCAACAGGTTAAAATAAGGAGCACTGATTTTAGGAATGGCTGATATGAGATAACATCTTCATCTGTTTGGGCTTTTACAGTAATATTTGACATTAGTCATGACATTTAAAATATTTTGTCAGTCACCATATTAATATGAAGTAGTTAACTAACAAAAAGCAACAAGTAGTCAGTATTTTGGAATAAGTGCTTCTGTTTTACCAGTTATCGAACCACACAGAGAGAATGAACCTTTAAAGTTGACCCTAGCACAAAATTATTATTGACTGCTAGTGTTCCGGAAATCTTGTATTTAGCTGTAGAAGCTACTTTGGTGAGATATGAGTTTGTTTTGCTTTGGACTTGAGGTATTTTTGTTGAATTTACCCTTTAATTGATGCATCCTTCTTCTTTCTTTTTAAGGTTTTATTGGCTCTATTGGCATTTATTTGAAAGTGGTTAGATGGGAAAGTAGGTAATGAGAGAGGGGGAAGACACGTGGCAAAGGTCATCAGGCTGGACTTAAGGACTGAGGCCTCCATATGTGGGTTGTACCACAAAATAGATAAAACTATTTAGCATTCAAAACAATGCAATAATGGAGGGAGTTGTCCCAAAGCTTTTAAATAAACTTCAAAAATGGTGAAACTGATTCATGAATCTTAAACAGGAAAAGGAACAGCTGACACAGAGGACAGACTGGGTGGAACGTCAAGTTTCTGTGTTTACAGACATGTCTTCATCTTTCCTTCTTTGACAGAATACATCTATTTTCAGAGTGGCAACATTTCGAGGCGTGGAACATCAGCTAGCAAAGAGATGGGGAACAAAAAGGGCAAAACGGATTTCAAAATAAACTTATGCGATGAGTAATAAACAGAGGGCCGCAAAAGGCCTGCAGCCATGAGGTTATTTTCAGTGTAGGACACAACAAAACCGCAATTAATTTAGCTCTGGAGGCGAAGCTTGTTAAAACATATTTTAGACATGTGGCATTTGGTGACTCAAACAGAACAAGCCTGCGTCCCATATGGTTGTTAAGGACCCAGTCTGCTTAATACAGGTACTTATTTAGAGGTCACATCTGTTAAAGTGCACTGGTGGGACATTATTGTTTGAACTAATTTGAGGGCCTTTTTATTTTTAGGTATAAGTGGTGCAAATTTAGGTTTGTTAAGTTTTAAGATGTCAATTAAGTAAATAATTACTGGGAGTGAATTATATACAGTACATCATAATCTGCTTGCTTTAAATGAAACAAAAAAGCAACAAATAAAATAATATTGGTTATTAGAGGTTTCATGTCATCAATAATTATTCCAAATCCCTGTTTTCAAACCAAGTTTGACTGAATTTACACCTTTCCATGGCAAACTGTTAGAGGAACTCTAGAAAAAAACATTTTAAATTTAATTCCCTAAACAATTAACAAACAACCAGGTTCAGTTGCACATTTCTTTTGAGCATGAATATCCATTGTAGTTATGTCACATTGTAATCGCATCAAAAGTACAAATTTAAGTTGCAAGTAAATGTATTTTAAGCATTAGTGCTTTAGAAATTGGTGCCTTAAAAATTTGTATGGTCTAAAACTAAGTTGTTTGAATTTGATCGTTATTCTGACCCCACAGAAAACGCAAAACCAAAATAATACCCAAAAATAAACTTATCATTGCTTTTTGAAAATATCATCCTGCTTCTGCTGACAAGAGCTGACAGGGTACTTCAAGGTTATCAGACATCTGACACAGTTGTGCACTCTGCAGGCGCCTGTGTGTGTGTTTGTGTATTCACACGTGGCCAGCCTGTCAGTCTCCAAGATATGGCTGACAGACCTGTGGGGTGGGTTATTGATGGCTTCAATTAGAGGCTGAATCCCCCTCCTTTAAGAGGACACCCTCACCTTGCACTACCTGTTCTTGGATTTCCCTACAGCCACTTTCTTGCCGCGGTTGGTGTGGCTTTCTTCTGTGCTAATAAATATGAGATGTTGCTGAGACTGCAGAAAGCCAGACGATATTTTGGGAACGGTACTGCGAATGCTGATGCGATAGTTGCTTCTCTATGTTTCTGTAAACTGACCCTGTAAAGATCAAAGATTAAAAAAAAAAGTTGCAGCTGATGGATGCACTTGTGTTTTCCCACACCTCCTTTTTCCCACTCAATAATTACCTTCAGCTTCTCACTTTTATGAATAACCTGCATTTTTTTTAGAATATTACTGCTTTACTAATAGTACATAGTGGCTCACCAGAGACTCTACTCCCATATTTTAGTCTATTATTTAATCTTACTCAAGTGTGGCAAATGCCCCCTTGGCTTTTGTGTCTTTTCCTCAGTGGATAGCGGTTTCCCTCCCCATCTTTACATCCTTTGCTTCACCCTATAGTTGAGTCAGTGCAGCCTGAGGCTCACTGCCAAAGGCTCACAACTCCTTGTTAAAGGTTATTTACTTTGGCTAGTGCAGCTTAAGAGGGCGTTAGATCAATTTGAGTGCTCTGACAACGCAGCTTCGATTTATGTGCGCCTCTCATCTTCATTTTCCAATTTTGCTACTGTAAAAGCTAGTAGAAACAATCAACCATACACAAAAAAGTTTTGCTGTTAGATCCTGTGTCATTCATTTTCTCCAATAAATGTAGTTTATAGTTTTTACGTGAACAGATATGTAGCTCCAATGAACAGACTTGAGTTGATATCAGGTTGCTGTATTACTGCTTTATGCAGAATCTGAAAATGAACCTTTGGAGACTTTTGTATTTACTCAGTAACAGAACACAAGCTTATTGTGCCTGATGTGGTGCATTTACTTATTTGAAAAAGCAAAAGGATTTCCAACATGTTGTCTGCCAATTTCTCTTTGGCTTTTCCTATGTAACTTCTAAGTTAACAGAAAGTATTTATCCCAGCATATAATGAAGTCTGCTATAGTGTTATTTGTTATACATTGTCTCTTTCTCCTCCTCATCAGTACTCAGCTCAGCATGTCCTCATGTTTGTGTTGCTAATTTTGGTTGATTGCTTCCATGCGCACAGCTGAACCACTGCTTCCTTTCGTGCTTTCTCGCAGATCCTGCCTGACATGTCTAATGACACACACACACACACATGCCCCAAACTCCCCATTCAACCACCCATTTGGAAGCTCTACGTGCAGAATTTGGGTCAAACACCTCCAATCTTACAACATCTCTTGTGTTTCTGTGTGTGTGTGGGCCTGTCCGTCAAAACGGTCCTGGACTCTGTATACACCAGATATCCTGACAGTAGATTGGTGTTATCAGTCTCTGCTTATTGTCACAGAGAGAGGTCTCTTTTTAGGGATGAAGAAATGTGGCTTCTGTTTTCAAAAAAAAAAGAATAGTAGGAGCAAAATATTCTCAACACTACTAGGTTGTCACGATAGAGGTCAAGAAATTAAAGGAAGATATTTGAATATTTGATCTTTCAGTGCAGTAGTGTAAGCTCAAATTGAAAAACAGAGAAAAATGCAACCTTGAATTTGAATATTGAATGACATAATCTTTCGCAAGATTAGCAGTTTGACAGCAACTCCTATGGATTTATGTAAAACCCATGTAACTGAAGCAATTTTAATTCATATTTCACATTTTTATGTTGATCAAAGTGTCGGGTAAATTAATATGACTTCCTTTTTCACAGCAAATCTATTTCTAAGGAGCTATTTTCATTCTTGATGCGAGAGCAAAAACATTGTAAACAACATCTAAAAACATCTCATTTCCAGACTCGTATCTGTTGTTGTTGCTGAAGTTGTGGCTATTTTATTTGTCTGGATGTGGGAGTCATATTTACTCAGAAAGCATACATCAAATGACTCATCGCATCTGTCTGTCTGGTGGTTCATCTTTTAGATGTTTCTGCTTATAAGGTATAATTAAATGATAAATACACCTCCTTTTTAAATTAGAATAAAAACCTATTTCATTCCCTCGCCGATTTAATGAGACATAAAGTTTACTGGTGGTTCTTATAAAAAGCTAACATGACAATAACTGTTAAGCCTCACATGAGTGTAATGATGTCATTTTTCATGTTTGCATACTCCCGGGCTGGCTATAATTTTACAGTGTTTTTATCTGGGGAGACTCTGCTGCTCTGCTCACCACCCACAGAGCCTCATCTGTGTTCGTGCTGACTGTGTTTGTTTCAGCAGTGTGACGTGAACTCCCCCTAGAACAACGAAACCAACTTCGGTTCATCTCTCCGAGCTGCGCATTCACATGAGCAGAACCCACCGCATTCTCCACCTTAACAAACATACGCGGTTGCACGCACGCACACACCCGCACACACACCCGCACACATGCTGAGACAAGTTGCACATCTACTCCTGTCATGAATCCCCTTCTCATTTCTTCCCTGTCTTCTCTCCATCATCCATACGCTCTGCCTGGCAGATTAGTGGAGCACACAGCAGCCACAAGGGAATGGATGCATTTGTGGCTCTTTAGCACAGAGTTTTGAAACCTCTGGGAGAGTGTAGCTTTCATTAGAATTTTGTTCTTCGAAAGGTTGCACTATTTTAAGTCAATTTATCATGATTGTCCCATGCTCTGTGTAATTGGCTAGGGTTATTGTACAGTTTAATTACTAAAACGTATGTGTGCGCGTGTGCGTGCGTGTGTTATTGTACAGAATTAATTACTAAAACTTGCATGTTTTTTTTTTTTATTCAGACAAAGAGTGATTTTCTTGTTTTTATATAGAGATAGCAAGTAACTAATAATATCAAAAATATGAAAGCAGCAGTTTTTATGACTGTCTTTCAACAGTAGCTGTCTTGCTTTTTAAGCGCTCTGGCTTTTACTTCACAATTTGCCATATCTAGTTTACCCTGATGAGCTTTCATGTCCCAGTGGCAGAAACACATCCCCACAGCATAATGCTGTCACTACCATTTGCCACCCCAGGCATGGAGTTTTCAAGGTCATTTGTAGCCTTTGTTTTCTGCCACCTATAGTGCTTAGTCAACCAAGCGGTAAAATTCTACTCTCATTTTTCCAAAAAATGGCTCATTCTTACCACTCCATCAAGGTCAAATGTGTAGGTTTTATAACTAGCTGTTTTGAGAGTCATGTTTTGGCAGGCTATCAGTTGTGCCATACTCTTTACATATTTAGATGATGCATTAATCCTTTTTTTTATCAACTTCACATGTATGAACTACCATGTGTTTGTCTATAACTGGGATCAGCAACCAATTACAGTTCAAAGAGCCATTTTTGCTCTCTCCTCTACCAAATACAATTTATTAGACTCACAAAATCAGTTTGACCTTTAAAAAAGAGAGATTTTTCAGGTATTATTAATGTACTGTGTATATAAAATGATTGGTGGGTTTTGTAGCTCTTGAAAAATGCTAGTCATCAATGGGCAAATATGTTTGAGGAGAACAAGGTCAATATTTCTGAACACAAAATAAGAATTCACTTTTAAGATATGAAGCTGATAGCTGATATATCTTCCTTCCACCTTCAGAGTTCTTCTGTTGTGGAAACGCAATGCAGACATTGCACTAAAAAATATACAGGAACTGCTAAAACCAACTTTTATCTTTTAAAAACACCACAAAATGTCTCTGGAGCCGTAGACTGCAGACTGTTGGTTTATTACTTTAAGTCCCAGTGCTATACGTTGAGGTTTTTGACTGCAACAGGACAAAATGTGGAAAAGTTCAAGACCACATGAATATTTTTGTAAAGCGATGTATGTGAAATACATTTCTGTTTGTCTTTCTAAGAAGAAACATCTTAAGTTTGCTTTCAAAGTAGATACAGCCACATGTATTTACAAGTTGAAACATTGTCTGTGTTTTACAGCCACAAGGCGCCTCTAAATTCATTTGGTTTCGTCAGAAAGGTCAAAATTACAAAGTTGAGCTAAAGTGCAAACAGTGAAGTCTTTCTGTTGTGAAACATTTGCTGGTGTGGTTTGTAGAATCAAAGATGCTTTGGGCGAAATGCATCAGGGAGGAATCGCAGACAAAACTCATTAATGTAGGCAAAATAGACAAAAAACGTTCTGTCCTCTTTCTCCACTGCTGCTGCTCTGTGTGTTTGTGGAACTTGTTTGTTTACTTCATGCTGCCAGCCTGCAGCAATGCGTGGCTGTTTGCTTCTGTTTCTTGCTGAAGTTTATCATGGGAGCTTGCTGCACATTAAACACTTTGAAATGCAGCATCATGGAGACCGTAGAGTAATACTTTGTTGAGTATACATAGTGATTACTTCCTGTGTTTAGCTAAGTCTTTTTCCATTTTCAAATAAGACGCGAACAGAAATCATAAAAAAAGGAAACAATGTTGTTCTTTTTGTACATTCTAGCAGAGAAAAGCAAAGTCTCCTAATAAAGCAAATACACCTTAGTACAATGTGACATCTTGCATGATCTAAAAAGCTCTCAGTTATACTGCTGTATTTCACTTGAGCACATTTTTGTTTGAAGGTAATCTTGTCAGCCTGGAGGACAATGGCATTGCTTTAGTTTCTGGAGAGCCTGCCATTCTTCACAGACTGTTTGTTTGTTGTTCTTCTGGCTAGAGGGGATGTGTTGCTCTCCCTCTGTCTTTAAAATACCTGAAAGTTGCTCTGGCGGATTCAGGTCGGGCAACATTTTGGGTCAGGTTATCGCCTCCCTCTTTTTTTAGAAAACCTTTTTTGTTTTGGTGATTTGGTAGTTTGTGTCTTCTGCACGGTTTCATTTTAAAATTCCTGTGGCCAGAAAGTGGGACACATCTTTTTACAAAGACTAAGTTTCTGGAGTTGTGATAACCTTGAGTAAAAATACCAGTTTGACATTATTACACTATGAACACATTTTTGTTTTAAATGGTTTGCATAACAGCTTTTTTTCCAACCTCCCAACACTATATTCCATTACTAAATAATACAGGAGTGTAGGCTATATATGACGCACTCAGTGAGGTGAAACAGGCTCTATCCGTTTTAGGAACAATATCATCGGAGTAGTTTGCTGTTCATTCATCATAGTTGTCTATTTTCCCATTTTAAGGCCTCATTTTCTAGGTTCACATGAAGTTTAATGTTGCAGCTGTCTTGATGTTGGAGTGTCAGTAAGGATGAAACTGTTACTGGGCTGCAGCTGCACATAAATACACCTATATGGCATGCATGTGTCCTTGCGGTTCATTCTGCTTTTTATGATGTCATGGTAGCCCATTGGTGTGTGTAGCTGTGCATGTGGCTCCCCTGTCTTGCCCTTGGTGTGTAATAAGCATGTGGGACTGCAGCACATCTGTCTGGTGGTCGAGAAACCGTGCAATGCTGCTTTGCAGCATTGCATTTTCACCCACTGCAGCCCCACCCCCCACCTGCTGGGCCCTACCAGTCAATTTGTACATACACATGCTCCAGCAAACGCACCAAAGGACGAGGTTTCCACAGGAGTTGAGGACACCCACACGCTGTCAGGAAGGCTGCCTTTGTGTCAGTATAGGAACCTGCTGCGTTTTCCAGTCGCTGCAATACATTTGCTTTCCAAGTGTCTGTGAGGAGTTAAGAATGTGTTCATTGAAACTAAAGTAACAATAAACTTAGTACACTGTTATCAGTTTGTTAGCATCATCAAGCTGCAACTAATTATTTCAGTAATTGATTTATTCTATTTTGATTTTTCTGACTATTAATCAGATAAAAAATAGCACATTCTCCAGATTTTCATATAACCACTTAAGCCTTTTATAAAATATTAGAAATGCATTCAAATATATAAATAAATGATTGAATTATTTTTTTAAAATATAGATTTTATTGCCTAAATTCAATAACATGCCATTCCTTTCATTGAACTCTTTATGATTGGTAGCAAAGGATGCATTTTCAGCCAAAAAATACTAATAATACCTAATAATACATGTGAAAAGCTCAACCCTTTCTGCATGACTTATCATCAATACAGTGTAGTGCTAATCTGTTGATATATTTTTTGGATCAACCAATTAATAATTTTAATTACAAAATGTACAGGTTTTGAATCAGGTGAAGCGAAAACTATGCCATTTGAGGCTTTCTGGGTAGAACATATTTACAGACCGTAGGGATTTTTTTTTTTATCTTAAAAACAAAATGCACATATTGTTGTACATTTTTGGCTTAATTACCTCAAAAAAGATAATTGCCTTTATTGAGGCTATATTTTTCTCCTTAATTTACCGGTTACTAATTTAGTTGACGATTTTTCCAATTGATTCCTCAGAATTAATGCAAGTAATAGTTTCAGCCCTAAGCTGAATATGCCTGCTGATTGAGTTGTTTTAACGTCTTTGGTTCTATTTTCTTTTACTCATTTTGTCATTCCAGACTAACTTTGAAGTCCTGCTTTGAAGAGTACAGTAACTCTTCAAAATGTGTAATGTTGGCAGTTTTTCCAATTGTTATACTGTAAGATTATTACTGAACTCCATGCCAGCAATAAGATGATTTATTATAGCTCCATTTTTTGACTAAACTTAGAAATCCCCTTTTTAATCATAGATAAGCAAACCTCTTCATCAGACATTAGCACGAACTGATATTTTTACATGATTTGAGAGAATTTTGCCGTAGTTAAATAAAATCTTCACTTTCTTTATATTTTCTGTGCGTGAGTCATGGCTTTGAAACAGGTTATGGCTCTTGCTCCCTTATAATGTACCAAAGGTAAATGACACCTGTGGGCGTACTACAGTGCATACACATGAGGCTGTTCAACCGGCAGGGCCACAATCTCCCTCCAGTTGTAGTGTCCGTTTACATAAGCAGGCTAATGTTACCCAGGCAGCCCATGTAACTGGCACCTCACTATCAGTCACTGCTCCAGAGAAGGAGAACTGGTCTCAGAAAGCTTATGATCAGAGGAAAAGACAGTTAGGAAACAGAGAGGTGTCTGAAAAGGTAAACAAATGACATCTCCCAGATATTTGATTGGGACAATTTTAGCAAACTTCAATGCTAAGCAGCTGTTTGCCATGTTTTTTGAAATGTGCCTCATTTAAAGCCCAATTTTCAATTCCCTCATCCAGAAGAGAAATCCCTGTAGGACTTGTTTCCCAATCTAAGGCCTAGTTTTCCTGCTTCTTTTCCAAATACTTTCTTTTAACTTAAACTGAATATATCATTCCTCCCTCGAGGCGCACAGTGAAGAAAAACTCATTCTTCTCCATAATCTCGCTATAAGAAGCTCATACAGGATTCTATCTCCTCTCATCTCTCTTACTTACCCTTTTTCTTCCATTACTTATTTTTGACTAACTTTTCCTTTCTGCATTAGCATTTTTAGCAGTAGCAATACCAGTACATGAAATAGTTGATTTGAAACTGTTTGTTCTGGACACTGGTTTTGCCCATTTCAAACTAAGCTGAAATATAATGGGTTAAACATTTATGGTTAGTAAATGTTTAACCCATTTACTAACCAATAACCACCTGGTTCATCCACAGAGAAACGATCCCATATGCAATTCCGACTCTAAAATGTTCTTTGGGCCATTTTGAACTTGTTTGTTTTCATTTGTGTTTGAAATATAATTGAAAGGTTGAATGTAATGAATCGGGGGGAGTTTTGGTTAAGCTAGAGTCTAAAGACCAAAAGAAGAGACACGGCACCTGCGCCTTAAAGAATTGGCTTCATTAGGTAGGAAGGTTTCTGTTTGAAAGCTGCAGATGAAGATGGATTGTGATAAGTCCAAACAAATATTCTAATCATTGTAAGAATTTCTTCATGAGAGGAAAGTGTAAGGCTTGGAATGTCCAAGCTGGAATCCTGATCTAAATCTGTCAGAAAATGTGTGGTGCCACCTGTCCTCACAGTCTGATAGACAAAATTTGAGTGGAGAAATATTGAAGTGAAGATGTGGCATGCTGACAAACTCATACAGAGAACTGAAAGGTGAATTTGAGTTAAAATCTGCTTCAACAAAGTATCAAACTAAGGATCTGCACTCTAACTCATTTTAACAGGCATGTGTGGAATTTGGAGAGACACTCTGGATGTTTATTCTTCCTTATCTGAAAGTGATGAAAGGGGTGTGGTAGGCTGATGCTCTGGTAACCCTCCACCCTTTTGGAGACTGACTTACAAGTTTGAAACGTGACTTAATCACCCCCCAATGACCCACTTTTTTCAGACTGGTTTCAGTTTTGGTTTTTTGGTTTTTTTATGTTGCCTTTATCACTCGGATCAAAACTTCTTGATTAAGATTTGCCTGAAAGGTTGATCAGTCCAAGTTTTATGTGAGTTGCTTTTATTTGGGGTTTGAAAAATATGTTTCATAGTTATTCCAGTTTTCAAAAAGGTCATAGACCAATATTTGTTATCAGAAATACACATTTGAGGTATATTCTCACTTATGTTATTTATAGCAGAGCTTCTGCTTCAATCCATGTGCTCGTAGATGCAGTGTTTTTGAAAGAAGCCATACTCCCCTGTTTTGAAAACACTCTCCATTTGCACAGATGAGTAGGTGTTAACTAATGATATGACATTGAGTTGTTATGAAAAGAATATGCCTGCTTTCATCACCAGATGGTAGCAGAAAAAAACAAGAGCTCACATTAGCATAGGTGTATGTAGTGTTTTTGCTGTGCTTCCCTGCCTGGTCTTGCTTTCAGTCACAGTTTAAGCTGTAAATATATTTATTAAAGATCAGTTGGTATATCCATTATTGCTTGGCTTGGCTCCATGCCACTGTTCATCCTATCATCTAAAGTATCTGTTGGTATCCATCCAAAATGTTTGAGTTATTTTTGAAGTTTAAGAAAGTGGTAATAATCGTCTTGCCTGCTTGACCTAACTATGGCGAGCCGAGCCCGTAACCTTCAGAGACGGCAGCTGCCAGACTGCCAAAGGAGCTGGGATAATTGAAATGACTGTCTGTGTAAACTCTGCCTTTCATCTCCCTAATTATTCACTGTCCTCATTTGGCAAAAATATGCCTGTGTATTCACATTAATGTTGAAAATCTGAGAGGTCGCTGTACATTTCCTGATTAGTGTGTGTGTGCGCTATTCAATCTCTTCGCTGCTCGTCAGGGGCACAAAATGTATGTCAATTGAATGTGCAGATTTTAGAATGATCATGGGGACCTATGAATGATGGATCAGGTAATTGATGCTGGGGTTCTTGGAACTGGGAAACGGATTGGCACAGTTCCAGTGTAAAGAGGGGGACTGAAGAGAGTAAGTAATTAGAGCTGAACTGATACCAGCACATAAAAAATTGTGCAGCAATCAAATCGGGTGTGACGCTCACTGAATGGATGTTGACAGCAAACTATATACAGCTCATATCACCCTGTGTGTATTATAAAGACATCTTTACAATAGCGCAATCTTGATCTAAGACAGCATTCCCAAATATATTCTCCTTAGACAGCTATCAGGAAATACAATGCTAATGATGTAAAGGGATGCTGTCCTTTTTACATTTAGATGTTTCAAATCATAACACATTTTTATGAAGGTGAAATGTTTGATGCCTGCAGTTCTTCATGTTTTGTGTTCTTCTGTGGCCTTTTTGTGGAGTCGTGGGAGTATTGAGAATGTTCCTTAGTTCTCCGTGTTCTACATTCATGAATAAAGGCTCTAACTGTGGTTCTCTAGCATGATGAATGTCATTGATTTTCTTTATACTTGTTCTTTCATTTTTGTTTTTTTGGTCAAGGGATGATAAATTGTGATACAAGGTCTTGTGGCCTATGTCTTGCTGTCAGACAGGTTCTGTTTAAATTAGCTCTTAATTCCACACGTCTGGCAATAATCAGACATGTAGTTAGTCAACATTTATTTATTATTTATTTACATAGTGGACAATTATTTTCTCGTATTGAACCTGGTTGGTTTGGACAGCTGTATACCTGAATGAATGAAATCTTTTAATAATTGTTGTGCTTACTCGGGTAATCTATGTCTGATGTTTATTAATGAAAAAAAGCAAACAAATTTTTTTACAAGACTAAAAGAAAGGAAATCAATTGGGAAATATGTTTCAAGTAGCATCAATAAAGGTCTCTTGAGCATCCCTACAGGTAACCTAACCACTAACAAAATTCTCTTCCTGTTAGCCACGGTATCCCTGGCAACAGTTCTCCTGGAGACAGGCTTTGCCTCATTTCTATGCTTCATTTAGCAAAGTCCTAATGCGTGTTCCCCTGAACAGCTACAGCTTCAGCATAAAGCAGCAGTTTACTGCCGTAAGCAGCGTTGAGGCTGTGGTTTGTGTTTGACCAGAGATTAGGCAGACCGGAGCTTTTATGCTCGTTCTGCTGTTCAACGATGATAAGCGCTGCTGCGGGCCATTGTGTCTGAGCCAGCAGCCGAGGGACATGAGAGTGTAAAGTTAAACTGACAGAAAGCATGTTTGTTTTTGTGGTGTTTTTTTTTTTTTTTTTTTTGTATTATTCATTAGGGGTGTGAGCCCCTAGAAAGCCAGGATGACATATACATAACATAGATGTATTACAGAGAAGTAAGACTTGTTTGTGTGGAAAGACGACCAATAAAGTCAGTAATTGCAGATGAAGTGGAGTTTGTTTAACAATCAGTGACTTTTACTGCATTATTAGATTGATCTTTTTTAATAAATATATGTAAATAAAAGACTCATGCTGCAAACCAAGACATGCAGATACAATATGATAACATTTCAGATTGGATGGTTGAGTCATGGCGCAATATTTACAATAACATACGGTAATAATAATTGTTCATCAAATTATAATTATTAAATTATTATATTTACTAACGTTGTTTACAGATCTGAATCTGAAAAGTGTGGCATGCATTTCACCTATCCAGATTAAAGTTTTGAATTTGAAAAAAAATTATTTTGATCCCATGTGAGCAGATGTCACCATGTTGAGGATTTGTGTAGACCGCTAGTCTCAAACTCAGGAGTCCTTTACACAGTTGGTGTAAATTGTATATTTATGTTCTGTATGACGGTTTTTTCAGTCTTGCTTTTCAGTTCAGATCCCACTCAGTTTTTTTCAAAGTTAAGTTTCTCTTGGAAAATCTCAGTTTCTTTTTCTCCCTTGGTGTTTTTGGTTCCTTTATGTGCTGTGTTCTGTGTACTTCCTTTCTTTCTCTATAGCTCCTGTTTCTGTGTTTCCTGGTTTCTTTTCTGATTTATTTTAAGTCATTCTTGAGTTGAGTAATACTCAGCTTAAAAATTGTTTAGTTTTTTGTTTTTTTGTGATTTTACTTTCTATTTATCCATTCAGCACCATTAGATTTCCCAATATTTTTATCTACTGGTTGTGGAGTGGTTTTGATTTTCAGAGGGTGGATTAAACAGTGCTGTGTGAAATCTTAACACTTGTGATATTACTTTTTTCCCCTCAAACCCATAAGAACTTTTTCATAATGCCACTTCTTAACCTGTTTTTGGGTTACTTTATCATGATTATATTTGTGTATATTGAGATCAAATTATGTTCAAGTAGACTCTGTTAATTAGGTTTCTTTTGTAACATACATAACATTGGCTTGCCTGGATTTTCTTTAGGGGTATCGGAATGGCACTGAATACATATGCAAGCCACACTTTTCAGGTTTTATTAAGCTTTGAAAAGCCTTCATAATTTTCTTTTTATTTGCCAACTGTACCACTTTCATCTTTAACAACAACACATAAAACCATTAAAGTTTATAGCTATAACATGACATGAATTTTAAAAAGTTCAAGAAGAATTAAGGTTTTTGCAAGCAACTTCAATAAGCTTAAAGCAACAGAAAATTATCAAAAGGGACTCCCCATGAGGACATAGATGTGTGTGCAAAAGTATGTCAAAGCATGAGCTTATGAAAAGTAGTTTCTACCCTCAAGGGAAATGGCACAACTCTCCTCGTTTTGAATTTGCTTCAGTTTCCTCCAAATGTTTTTCAGATACAGCAGCAAAAATGATTAAAAATGTAATAACTTAATGTGAGCTACAATTAGTTTAATTTATCCAGCTATAAATACCACAGGGGCTCTGGGTGGCTCAATGGTACGGAGGCTATAGGTACCTATTCTGTGTTTGAGTCCCAGCTTTGTCAAGCTCCAAAAAAAAAAAAAAAAAAGCTCTTGTGCCATAAAATCTAAAAAACATCTGTGCACAACTCTGCTCATACTGCAGGGGGAAGAACCTGAAAGCTTAGATTTTTCACCTAGTTAGCTATCTGTTAAAAAAAAAAATCAACAGCTCTACTATGAAGTCATGAGTGTGGCAGAAGTGCAGTTGTTTGCCATTTACTTTGTTCCTAGGAGACAATCTGAACAGCACTGCCAGCAGCAGGGTAATATTATCTGCATTACAGGACTCTGGGGGTTGTAGCCAGGGTGATGTGATTGGAGATAACACCATGCCTGGAGCACATATTCTCTGATTGTTGACCATTATATTGTACAGAATAAATGATCACGCTGAAATTGTGCCTTGTGTCTGGGGAATGATTTCAGTCATCCTGCTTTTTTTTTTTTTTTTTTTTTTACCAGTGAGTGTATAGCTTACTGATTCGTGTTTTGGTCGAGCCACTTGTCTCCACATAGAAAAAAAAATTGACTTACATTATGCTGATGTAGTAGTTTTCTCGCTCTACAGTTCTTGAAAATATTCCTGGTTTTGCTTTACCATTAGAAAATCAGCCAGTTTTTAAATTGGAGTGTAGCTCTTTCACCTTTCATGTCTCATAAATAGCATGTGCCATAATCATATCCTAATTAAAACCTCAGCAGGTTCACAACATGGAAAAATGGCAAATTATGAACTCTTGTTGAAGCATTACAATGGGAAACAAGAAATGCAATACTTATGTAGCTTATTGTTTATTAGATGTTTGTCTAAGTGCTTTTAATGAACTATGACAAAAATCAAACTCGATTTATATTGGATTTCCATGGGAGGTTTAGGGCGGGGCTGGCTATTGCGCAATAACAATACGTTTGTGTTGCATTTTATAATTTCTTATTTACAACTATATTAAACTAAAACCGGATGTCAGACCAACTGTGGCTCTGTGGGAAGAGTAGTTGTCTTGTGGTCGGAAGGTTGTAGGTTCAATTCCAGCTTCCTCCTGCTCCATGTCGATGTGCCCTTGGGCAATGCACGTAACCCCAAATTGCCTACCAATCTGCGTATCGGTGTATGAATGTGTGAGCATTTGTGAGAGCGAATGGGTGAATGACTCTAGTGTAAAGCGCTTTGAGTGGTCAAAAATGATCGGATAAAGCGCTATATAAGTTCAGTCCATTTACCATTTTACATAACCTCCATCAAAATTAAAGACTCAGATATAAAGTTTAATTTCTAAGTTAGTATTAAGTGAGCATTAGATTAACACCTCCAAAATGCAGTAATTTTTTAGAGTTACATTGCATTTGTTACCTTATAGAGCAAATATTTCAAACAAAGAACTTTTTCACCTGTCTTGTAAGTGTGAGTAAAGTTTTTTCGACCGCTTTCAGCCAGCTGATCGGGAGTGTTCAGCAACAGTTTGGGGACGGAGAATGTTGGGTTACTCTGCTCCATTAACGTGAGGAAAATTTCAGTCACTGGCATTTTTTTTCTCTCTTGACTTATACTGCAAACATAGAAGGATGTAAAATTGTAATAGTTTTTGTATTTTTGGACCCCCACTTATTTGCTGGTTACTACTGGACTTGGTCTCCAAACCCCACAAATACAAGCTGACCTTCTATAGATAGACACTGTGAACCAACTCATCCATAGTCTGGACTCTGTTTGCAAACAGAATGAATTTTAAGCAAGCTTCAATCTGAGTTGCATCATGTCGTTCAGTGAAAAACCATCATTCTGTGCTTTATATGAAATGTTTTTGTTTATTATTATTTAGTGTGAAGTATATTAAATCAAATTATGTGTTGCTGTTGCATAATCACACTTGACTGAGTGTGTAAAAGGGTAATAAATGATAGAATTTCTGCTGCCACCTCTTTTCCCAAGGAAGGGAACACTGCTCCCACTTATTTCTCCACAACTCTTTAACCTTTAACCTTTCCTCACTTTGAAGTATTGACTGCCTCTTTACAGCACCAGATACATTAATATGATCAAACGCCTGCCATTGTGTGATAATGGCAGGCGTTTTGATTTCCGTAGCTAGTGAAGCTAGCGAACAGTTCTGTCTTCAGGCTTTCTAGCTAGCAAATAAAATAAAAAGTTAATATAATCATCTGTTGAGAGGAATTGATACTTTGTTTTCATTGTCGAAGATAGTACAGTGAGCACACATTTGTCTTAATTTTTTTTTAATTTAGCTTGAAATGCTACTGCTAACCCTCAAAGCTAAAATCTTACTTGCTACTTATGCACTGTTGTCATAGGCTTGTGTATTCAAACATTGGATTACAGTTTTTATTTAGCACTTGATTGTTTGTAGTGCTATTCAGTTGTAAAGAATCATCCCTCAAGTCTTGTATATTTTCTCACCAGTCAGGCCGATGTAACCTTTAAACAGGAATTCAACATGATTTTTCTTAGTTTTCTTACTACTTTGAGTTTTTACTTCCACTTAAACATTTTTTTCTTGCAGTCCGAAGTCAAGTCAAACCAAACCATTCTTGTTTTAGGTCAGAATTTTGCTAAATGCCATGAAAATGAGAGAACAAATATGTTAGAGGTTTATTTATTAATGTCTTCAAAATTAAAAGTTTACATACATTTCAAGAGTTTTTTTGTTTGTTTGTTTTTTTACTCAGGACTTGTTACAAAGAAACAAGTTGATGTAATGTATTTTGCTGAACCTTGTTCCAATACCAAAGATGGTATTTTGGTGGTCAAAAGCAGCCTCTTGGCTCAACAGGGTGAATCCTAAGCAGATAGTTGCTGGAAACTTGGCATATCTCATTTTATGTCATGTTGGATCTGGATTTGTTTCCTTTCTCTTTTTTAAAGTGATAGTTTTCTTTTGCTGTTTATCTGCTATAAATAAACAATATTCACATTTTTTATACTTCTCAACATCATGGTGGCTTATAATTTTTATACTATTTTATATCCGAAGGTAACATGACTATTCAAAGATAAAGAAGAGTTAGTTTTCTCTCGAATGAATATATGCATTCAAAACCTACACATTAGCAATGATAAGGTACTGGCTGTTATCCTGAAAACCATGGAGATTTAAGTGGCAGCTTCGGTGTAGATAAAATTAATGAGGTTGCTCTCCTCCCACACAGAAACACGCGCGATCATCACGGTGCTCATAGGGCATTACTTAGCGTGTCAGAGGACTGAGGTCTGCCCTCAAGATTTACTGCTGTGGTCAGATTGTGAACTGACTCCTTCTCTGTCAAAAGAAAAAAACAGAGAGACCAAAAGAAATGAAGAAGAAAAAGGATGAAAAGTTGGGAGAGAAGCAAAATGTTCTTTATAATGAATAGACCGTGCTCTCAGAATGTCTATCCCTATAAAGATTACTTTAGTCTACTTCTAAAGCATTTACGTTTTTCATAATATTTTATTATTTTTGCTTGTAAAAACAGATTTCTAATGAGCAGCTTCCATATTGAGTGAAGCTGATGATTAAGCACGCTGTAATATTAATCAGAATGTCTGTGTGACTTTTCAGCAATTTAAACACTTATTTCCCAGATATTGCTTCAGGGGCTGGAATAATGAGTCTCTTTCCTAATGACTTTAGCAGCTGATGGGGAAGACAGGCCAGCCGAGTATAGAATCAAAGGTTTGTCTCTGAGGATAAGAACAGTAGGTGCGCCTACTGAACATCTGCCTGAGTTGAGAAAAAAGAAAGGTCTCTTCTATTAGTCGTCTGTGATTAAGGAAAATGTGGGAGGAAAACACAGAAAAGAGGAATACTGGGACAACTGTTTGATCGGTTGTGTCATCCATTTTTTTAGTTTTCACGTTTTTTGTTTAAAGAACATTGCAGCAAGACAGCCTTTTCTGCACAGAGTTTGCATGTTCTTCCTGAACGTCTGTGGGTCCTCTTCAGGCTCTGTTTTTGGACAATGGGAGGAGTTTAGAGTAATTGGTTTCTTTAAATTGTGAGTCTGCGCATTGTTGCTTGTCCTGCATGTCTCTGTGTTGCCCTGTGATGGAGTGGCAACTTGTTCACCACATAACCCACCCCTGGAGGTAGGCACCAGCCTCCGCGCGACCCTGCAAGGATAACTGGGTTTAGATGATGGATGGATTACTTTCTTTTCCAGCCTGGCTTACAAAGAGGTTACAGAAGCTATTTTTTATTTTTATTTTTGTCATAGAGTACCGAGTCCTCTTTTAGTCTCTATTTAGACAAGACTTGTGACTTTGTGTCCACTGAAGTAGATTCACGTTTTTCTTATTCCTGGTTTTCATCCTTCACTCTCTTAATCAAATAATACCCCAGCAGGGGATTAGCTGGAACTCTCACAGTTGGACGACACTGAGACAAATTATTACTATTTGACATCAATGTAAAACCTGATTGAACTGGTTTTATCTAAAACAGAAAAACAACACATATATCCATTGTTATTGTCATAATCACACCATGTATTTATTATTTTGATTTTCATAGCATTGCTACGCTCCATGTATTTGGTGAAAAGTATTTTCAGAGAATCACCATCTTTAGAACTTACTTTACAAATAAATCCACCTTTATTCCTAAAATCAGTCGCTCTTATTCTGGGTCATTTTCACTAAGATTTTCCAATCTGATCCAAAAACAATACCTTGGCTTGATGTCTATTAGCATCCACTGTATGCTAATAGAGAGACATCAGGCAGCTAGCTGCAAGTGCACATTCAGTTGGTTAAAAAAGAGTATTGTCAATGTAATTGATTTGTGATGAAAAATAACAAAGACTTTTATGTCTTCATGCACAGAAAGTGTGATTTCCTGCTGAGGGAGAAACTGGTTTATGTATATTTACCAGGTTTTCTTCCACACTATGTCCCCACAGAGACAGATTTGTGCAGACAAAAACACACTTTGCATCTTTATATTTGACAATAAGCCTTGAAATTTGTGTTTTTGGAGATATTTGACTTTGGAGATGATCACATCCACATTCTCATTTTTCTCTCTAAAGGCCACCTAATTGTCAACGTAGATGCAGCACAGTTTATGACTTTCTGTCTGCTGTTTATTGACAGCATTGCCCCATTTATCAAATTAACTACTGTCACATAGCTGTGCAATCACAGGAGGATTACAGGAAGAAGAAGAAGAAGAAAAAAAAACAGGCGATCGCTTGGTGGTAGATCTGTTCCCTCCAGCGAAGCTGAAGATGTTCTTTCATTTCTGTAGCTTTTTTTTTTTCACTTCTGTCCCAACCCCCTTTCTTTTGTGCTAAATTATCTCTAAATTGGAAATTTAAAGGCTGGGGGAACACAGGGGAACACAATCTGCTCCCTAAGCTCCATAAATGATACATTTATACAATATGTCTGCTAAGCAGTAATGAGAATTGCTGTTTATTTGGCCATCAGGGATCCACGTTGTTTATCTCCATCATCCAGACTAAACCTCCAAAGAATCCACTGTACCCTTTAAGCACAATGAATTTGAATCAGATTTTGGGTGGGGTGAGAGGGGGTCTCAAAACACATCTTGTGATTATGTTCTCCTCCCTCATCAAAAGGCTGGATTAGGAAGGAAGGCTCTGAGTAAAACCAGCCTCTTATAGGGCTGCACAGAGCTTTGAGGTAAGTGTGTAAATGTATTTGTGTGTTTGAGGAAGAGCTTACAGTGGTAATGTTCAGATGACAGTCCTGTTCTGTAGGTTCAATAAAGGCGTAAGCAGGCAGAGCAGATTTATGACTGGCACTCTGAGGGGAAAGCCTGATGGGGGAGGGGGGTGGAAAGGAAACTCGCTATCGAGGATATCTTATTCCTCCTTTGAGAATCACCTCCTTTCTTGCTTTAATATTATGGCTCTCGGGTGCTGCATTGTCTCTGGGCTTTCTTCTGATAGTTACACTTTTCACCCTTTTTTTTTATTATTTTTTTTACAAACACTGCAATCAGTTTGTCTCCTGGCCACAGAGCTTCTTCAACTCAAACAAAGCTTTTATTTCTGTGTATATGTGAAAATGGATAATGCAAATCAATACTTGCTTGCATTCGCACTATAACAGCTTGTCGATATGCTGTAAATGTGGCTGAGACAGAGGAAAAACAAGTTGCAGAGTAAAAGGCAGAGAGTGATGTGAGAATGGCCTGACATGCAGGGATAAAATGACATGGAAAAACAAGCCAAGTGGATTCCCAGAACCATTTTTTACTTACACTCACCTTTTGTAGAAAGTGGCACTAAAATATGTTAGGAAATAAAACTGCTCATGATGTACAGATGGCAAACATGATTCCATGCGTCTTTCATGGAGAAACATTGTGATATCTTTCCAAAATAAACCTGCTTTTGGTTGCTTAACTAAACTGCTCTTTCCATTATAAAGTCTATCCCCAAATGTGTGTGTGTGTGTGTGTATATGTATATATATAATTAAATAAAAAAAAATGACACTGTCTCAACAAGACAATAATTCAGTTTGGGGATTTTTATTATTCCCAAACTGAGAAGTGTGAAAAGTTTCAATCAAAACAGCCACACAAAGTAGTTTCAATTAACACCTTAGTGTTTGAGCATTGATTTCAACAACTGACTCCCAACATTGTCGTGGTAAAAAGTAGCCTTATGATTTTATAAATCACAAGCTAGTAAAAATAATTTGAAATTTACTAGGCTCTGCAACAAAAAAAAGAATATGTGAAAAACCTTTCTCACTGTCGACTTCAGAGGGGCAACCCTTGCTAGTTTGATGGTGGGCAACATTTGCTTAGATATATTTTCTTTTTGGCATTGTTCAACGCCTGTCTGTATTCTTCAGACTGATAACCTGTTTTAATAGAGGTGATCTCACCTGCTGCTGACCAGTTAAAGTGCTTTAGTAAACAGCTCCTGGTCGTTACTTTCCCATATAAAATTCAAGAAAGCAGCAATGGTTAATGGTTATTTTTTTCATTTCTGCTTTGTTTATGTTTAATGAATTATGAAAGGTTCAAATTTGGGCTTTAGTGCACACAAGGCCAGATTTAAATATGTTAAGAACCTGGTAAAGACCATATTCACTTTATTTTGTCTGAATACATAAAACTATAAACCTCAGTGTACCCATATATCTTGACTGCTACTGTGATTTCTCATTTCCTTATCCACAGCAACACTTCATGGTTTTGTTAAATTTTTTTTGATTAATCAGCTCCAGAGAGTTAGATTTTAAGATTATTATTAATAATCTTTTAATATCGACAGTTGTACAAATACCAGCTCCCACATACAGTGGCCACATGTCACCATCAGTGTCATTAACACCCAGTTAGGCGGATGCCAGTGTTATTGTAGTTCTCCGCCTTCTGCAGGAACGTGCACTAGTTGTTCCCCTCCCAAATGCTGTTTCCATTCGCAGATTTTAGAGGAAAGTTTACACGTGTGTTTTATTTTTATTGCTGGGACCTGAATTTGGTTTTGTTTTCAGTAGCTACAAGTAGAAATCAATAAGTTGCCTGTTTTTGTTTTGTTTAGTGATATTTGGTGTTTGTAATCTTTATGTGAGTTGTCCTTCATGGAACATGAGAGGAGGAGGGAAAACAAAGAGGTCAGTAGAGGTAACAAATGGGTGAAAACCCAAGTAAAGTTTTCATAAAAAGTGGTGGAAAATTTAAAAATAAATAAGTAAATAAAAGTGGTTAAGGGCAATCTGAACCAAAACATGATCTAAACATAGCCATAGAAAAATAACTTCATTTATGTTTTATTACTTTTATTTGCAATCAGAGCACCCACTTTTACTGAGGTGTTTACACCAGCAAATAGTTGTTTTCTCCATTATTTAAGACTTTAGTGTTTTCTTTGGACTCTGTTACATTAAAAGTGCATGCGTCATTTCCAGAAATAGCATTTTCCAAACAAAGGTATGATTTAAATTGCTCTGAGTATGTTCAGTGTTATTAAGAAACAGCTGCAGAGTTATTTCTCAAAAGAACTGCTACTATTAATGCACCAAGTCAGAGCTAGAAAACCCAGAAAGAAAAACATGCTAGTAGCGCACTCACCCATTTTCGACTGGGTATTTTTAAAAACCCCACCCGGTATTTTTACACCACCAATGACTCTGCAAGCGTCACACTGGGAACTACGGTTTGCTGAAAGGTTTGGCATTGTGGGAAGAGGCTGTTTGCCCCACACAGAGTTCTGTGTTGGATGTTTCCCTCTGGCAGCATGCCTTTGGTAAAAGAAGGCGCAGCGGGCATCACCCATCAACAGCAGTGAACTTTGGAAATCATGGGTGGGCATAATGCCTTGACACTGAATGCCCTCCTTCTGTGTTGTTTACTTCAATTCTTTAATCAAAAACTGCAAAGAGATTGTTGTTGCAACATATGAATGTTGCTGAAAGGTAAATTTGCTATAAAGTTGAACATTATGTTTTAGTGTGACACTTGTGAATTGGCACAGTATAATAATTACAGTGACTTTTAAATGTAGTTTATGGAAGAAAACTTTCATCTTGACAGCAATTGTATGTCTAATCAGGATTTTAACTTAGTGTTCTGCAGCCAGAACTTCTGCTTTTTTACAGATGTTACACTCTGAAATAAAGAACCTTCTGCAAAACTGCAGGGAAATATAAAAATATTGACAAATGTTTCATTTAAAATATAGTTTTTTGAGTCATTTTAAATGCTGAGTACTTTTTCACAAAGCTCCACCTTGAAGGTTGAGAATAATATTAAAAGTGTATCTCTCAATTATGACTTGAATTTTGGTATATTCAGTGGAAAGAAAGTCTGATTCAGCATATAAAAAAGACCATATGTCATATGAAAAACTTTTAGGTGCTTCAAAAAGTTCTTCACTATCTCTGTAGAGTTCTTTCTTTCTTTCTTTCTTTCTTTCTTTCTTTCTTTCTTTCTTTCTTTCTTTCTTTCTTTCTTTCTTTCTTTCTT
>CAEGAE010092018.1:0-18193 GCA_903067095.1 Girardinus metallicus | reverse complement strand
CTTTGGGCACACAATGTTGCTAGATCCAATAGGAGGCTTGTACCAATTTGCTTAGTTAAATCCAGGTGGCGACTTTTATTTTGGCCAGGCAGTGTATATTGCTTCTAGTACTGAATATGGAACCACCGATCTGACTGCACCAAGGCCACCATAAACAGCTGTTACCGCCGACACCGGACCCTAAGCAGCCAGGCGCTACAGACGTTGGGAGAAACATCAGAGACAAGCGGCGCTAACGGAGATTTTACTACTGGAAATAGTAACACAGCTATGACATCATTCGTCGCTTCATTTATGAACCTGAAGGCAGCAGCAGCAAAACGCCAGCTGCTACGGTCAACTCTGCCTTCTTCCTCCTCATCTTCATCACCTCTTGTGATTTCTAAACTCCCATCAATTTCAACGCTGCAGTTCAAATTAAAAAGGCTTAATGTCGATACTCATTCCTCTTTTGGTTGGAGCAAAACCAGATGGAGTTTTAGACGTCATTTACCCAGAATACATTGCAGCGTGAGCAACATGGCGACTTTCCTGTGGCTATATTTTATTAACCTTTATGAAACCTAAACAAGCTACAGTATTATTACTGTATTATTTTTACACCTAAAATAAATATTTCTCAAATAGTCGATTGTTACAGCTAATTGTGCTTCCCTTTAAGTCTCTGATGTTGCTGCTGTTTACTCTCCAAAACACTCTGTTTCCTGTTGCCATGTTCAGATCATCAGTTTAAAACACTGTGGTTGAAGTTCACAAAGCATATTCATGAACTTGGGCTTGTGCTCACCAACAATAAATGCCCTTTCCAATGACTCTTGGATATTGCACACCTGCAATATCCAAGAGTCAACAACAAACATCCTGCGTGTGTAATAGAGGGGAATTATCCTGTTATTGGCGTGCTCACATACACCAGGACTCACATTTCTGTTATTTCCATGATCACTGAACCTTGGCTGACAAGCTGTCAGCCGAACAGCAGAAAAAAGAAATCTTACAATTCATCGATGTTTGGCTGAACAAAGACAAGAATCCTTCCAAAATCTCAGCCTCAGCTTTGTTGCAGGGTTGGTACTTGTTTTCGTATTTATTATCTGCAAGCGCCAGACACAGCAATGGTCTCGGAGGAAAAGGGTCAAACTTTCTCTGTTTCATCAAAACCTGTGGGAATCCTTATTTTTCCAGTTTCTGTTCAAAGGTTATCACCTTTTTAGGATTTGTTTTGGTATTTCTTTTGAGTCTCCCTGTCACTCATCTCCTGTCAGCTTCATATTCAAATTGTCCCAAGTTGACTTAAAAAATAGATCAGCAAAAAACGTTTGCCAGATTGTCAGCAATAAATCAATATTCCAGTTGTTAGATAAATGGTCCTTACAATGTAGCAAATATAGGCCCAAAGGAAAACTTTACGAAACAGTAAATCTTCTGAATCCTTCTCTGGACAACCGTTACGTTTTCTTGTGATATGAGTCATTGTTTCAAATGCTTCTTTCACAGAAACACCTCACACCAACTACCAGTGATTTCTCCATTTGTGACAGGTTAATTCTACTGATGGTTGTTCTTCAGGTGATAGAAGGCCGACTTTGTGACTGTCTTTGTGTGGCTCTGAAGGTTCAGGTCAGAATCCATCACTACGCCCAGATTCCTGGCCTGACCGCTGGTTTTTAGTTCTAATAGCTGAAGCTGTGCATTGACTCTAGATCGTTCCTCTTTAGGTCCAAATAACTTCAGCTTTGTTACAGTTGTGTGTTTGCATACGACTTCATCTACACACTGAAGTTGCTACATCCACTGTTCTGCTCTGTAGTGTTTCTCCTGTGTTTCACTATTTTAGAAGTTGTGCTACACAGAAAAAAAAGATACCTTCAGGGTTTGTGAAGTCCTTCCTCCCATGTTTTGCTTGCATATTTGAACTTTCTCCATCCTCAGTCATTCTCTACTTTTTGATGCGCACCGGTTTCCGCTCTCTCGGCTGACTCTTTTCTGTTTTTGTTTGGTCCCATTTTTTTTCCCCCTGCATTTTGCAAAAAGGCAGAGGTCAGGGTCAGTTTGTGATGTGGAGTTTTTGTCCTCCTCTCTCTTCCACCTGCTCTCCTGTCTCGAATCAGAACCAGCACATAAAGTCTGGCAACACAGATGAGTACCTGAGAGACAGCTGTGTCCTCTGCAGCAAAGAATGAAGAAGCCACTGATGTACGATCACTTCAGCATTTCAGTTCATACTGATCAGCTGATCTGCACTCATTTGAATTATTGGCTTCATCAAGGAGATTTACTTTCATAAATGTTTTAAAAAATGTCTGATCTTTTTTATTTAATGTAAAGCTCATCGTAGCAACCCATGTAAAATAATAAAACACCTCAATAAAGCATCCCTTAAGTCAAAAAGGAATTATGCAAAAAAAAAAAAAAAGGAAAACTCAACACAAATCTCCCACACACTTTTGTTTGAATGTAAATTGCATCTATTTTATGTTCAGGCACATTTCCACTCTGGTTTTAAAACACATATTTGTTTAAAGGCTGATCCATAATGTGAGTTTTTCCTCTGTGTCTTCCTGAGTTTCTGTCACAGCAGGCAGTTTCCATATTGCACATTGTCATCCAACATCACTTCCCTAATCTAATGGGACCCCGGCATATTTATGTCTCAGAGTTTATCTTATAGAATGACATCAGGTGTTAATTAAACACACTCCAGCTGAATTCCTCCATGACCAATTTAATCCACTTTGTCTATAAGGAAGGGTAGGATTCTTTGTCAGACGGGAACCGTCTTCCTGAAGGCACGAGGTCCAGGGGGACTGTGGTGGCAGACGGACCAACTAAGAATAGCACAGTTAGGCTGACAGGACGGGTTGACTAGGATTCAATTGACACCTGCGCTGTTGAGAACACAAACCATATACAGCCACCACTCTTTACTGTGTGCCTTGAAAACTCTGCAGGAATAAACTCATAATAAAAACAAAACTACTTGTATATATTTTGTACTTTGTCACTGATGTTAATAATCGTAATAATTTCCTATGGGAAAAGGCAAATTGACAAAACAATTTGGGTTAATTCACTAATTTTTTCTCTTACCTAAACATTTCCATTTGATTATTTTCTTCTATCTAGTCCTGTGGCTGTAAGCAAACTATTATGTATCCATTTACTATTTTTTGTGTCCATATTCTAAATATTGGTGTTACAAAGGTGTATTAAGGCCTGAAGCAATCAAATAGTCTTTATTCTGCACTGTAAAAAATACCGGCAGCTGCGGTTGCCAGAATTTTACCATGTAAATATGGTAAAATTTGTATAATTAGTATTTATTCTGATGTACTGTATAAATACTGTTGTTTCTGAGTATCTTTACTTTAGTATTTTACCAGAATTTTACTGTATAAATACAATAAAATTAGTGTAAAATAGCATGTATACTAATTTATCGCATAAATATGGTACAATTCTGGCAACCATAGCTGCCAATATTTTACTGTAAATTAGAGACCTTTTTTTTTAAGGAAATCAACATTTAATTAGTTTGTGTAACATCGAATTTTTAGCATCTGTGTACATAAATAGGTGGAAAATATATGCGCCACTTATTTATGCGGTTTCACCTCATCCGTATGAGGTGAAAACTAAAACAGCACTGACTTTATTTGGTGGAAAGAAGGAGCATAAATGTGCTTTGGTGGCGTCTGTGTGTTTGTGTGCACACCTGTGGGTGTCTGCATGCAGGTGTGTGCGTGTGCACGGTGGGAAATGAGTGTGTATGTATCGTCTAAATCACATCACGCAGCAAATGTAAATGTGAAATTGAATCGGCTGCTGCATCATTTGTCTGGTGGATCATTCCTGGTAATATTCCTGTCATATTACCAAAGCATTTCTCATCTGGACAGTAAGAATTTCTTCCCTGTACTCACTGGAACGACTTCGCTCAAGTGACTGCATTTCTTCATTTGTATTTTCCATTTGTGCAATACCACAAACGAGACAAATGTCACACTAACAATCTGCATTGTGACTCCTGGCAGATCTGAGATTCAGTTCAGCTCTGTACTGCCAAAGGAAGAAAACAGCTAAGTGACAAAAAATATATACAAATTCAGAGAAACACGGTAGTAAATCTTAATGGCTAAAAGATATATGTTTATCACATTCACATAGATCAACTTTACCATAAGTTTTCAAAAACGCAGTGACATTTGCTGCTTGCACTACATAAGGACCTTTCAAATAAACAAAGAAGAAGCATAAAGTGGCCTGAATCCTAAACCAAAACCTTCAGGACGTATTAAACGTTTTCTCACCAAAGCTTTTCTCTCCCAGATGATCACTAAAGTGAGCCGTATCATAGATTAACATATCAGTTGTGACGAGGTGTGAGGCATTTACCATAATAACTGTAAACTTATAAACACCGTTGTGTGTAAAACTGAGCGATGGCTGCGCCGGTGCTGCTGAAATACATTGTTAATGGGAGAATCAGGAGGCATTTCCAGAGACCACCACAATGATGACTTGGTCTCTGAGCCGATTTGGACTCCCTGGAGCTTTTGCTCTTGGATCTATGTGCTGAACTGGGTCAAGGATTGGAGAGACAGAGCCGCTGGATCTATGCCATCCCTTTCAATTACAGGTGTTAAGCACCCTGGGGTGCCTGGCAGCGTGAATTAGCAGTATGTGTTTGAATTAATCAACAATTAATTAACTCTCTGCCTGTCGCCACTTTAAGGATCAACATAATTCTGTGAAGATTTTCTTAGGTCCGCCTGCCAGATGGTATTGATATCATAACCAGTCAATACGTCAGATTTTCCTACTCTGTGCAAGAGCAGGCCAACATTAAACAGCAGTTTGCATCAATGCCCAGTTTTCCAAACAGCACAATTTATTGCATCCATTTTGCTACCAGGGCTCCGTATGACTGTGTGTAAGTAAATAGAAAGCTTGTGCATTGTGTCATTTATGATTTCAACATGCAACTCATGGTCAAATCTAACTCAATTACAAGTAAAAGCTGGTAGATCAAAAGTTTACACAAGTTAAAGCAGTTAAATACGTAACTTTTGAAAATGCTCAAGTACAAATTAAATTTTCTAATGTCAGTGCATTGCTGGAATGTTTTCCGAGTTACGGAACATTGTAACTTGCTGAAACTTCCTGATGACGTAAAAACAGCTATTTTCATTTTAATATTGTTATTTTTATTGTTTCACGTCACTGTGGCTGACACGATGAAACGTTTTCCGCTTCACACCTCGCTCACGTCGCTCCCTGCCTCAGTGAAATTTAGTTTTTTCCATCTTTTACTTGTGGTTGCCATTATTAGTCATAAAATAACACGATCAGCTGAGTCATTTTAATAAACACTGACTTCATAAGATACTTCTATTGACAATTTAAGGCTGAATGCAGGCATGTAGTCGAACAAGAGACAGGAGCAAACTGAGGTACAGCTGTGATTTTTAAAAGAAAATTGCTTACTGGTGTGCATATGCATGGGTATTATGAATCTTGATTTCCTTTTAGCATATGTACATTCACTTTTAGAATGAATCTTACAGTCTTTTATAGCTGAGATCCCTGTAATGTTAATGTTAAAGAAAATAGCCCCCATCCAAACAAATGCAGCATTTTATTTTGTTATATTTCATTATAAACAGGCGTTTTAATCAGCCTACATGTGAGTAGTGCATACGCCAAGTCTAAGATAGATAAACTGTACTGACCTGCTTCTGTTATGTATTTTTTTCTCCTAAAATTTATTTTTTTATAGAAGTGGTTTTATGTGTGAATGTAAAGTCATGGCCAGAGTTTTGGATTATGGTTATATAGCAACAGCCAGAGTTTTTACCCAAGACAAAATTTTCTTTGGGACAATAAAGTTCATCTCTCCTTATCTATAAACATGTACAAGCTAGGCTATATTTTGAATAAACAGGTGCTAATAGGACTTGGATAAGGCTGATATTAGCTGTCTGTGCAGAGAAAAAAAAAGTGATGTTGATTTGCTTTTTCAGTTAATGACGATTAAAGGAAAGCCAGAGAGGTTGTGGGATGAAAAGTTCCTACTACATTGCCCCAGTCCTGCTCAGCTTCCTGCTTCAAGAGTGGCTGTGAGGTCATCAACGGATCGATTGCTGCTGAAAAACTGAGCGCCAAAGGCTGCAAGAATGAAGGCAATGGAACTGCAGCTCAGACTTGTTTGTATTCTGTTTGATGCTGATGTGGAAAGAGATGATCCGACTCCAAAGCAGAACCACGGAGAAGCCAGGTGAATGCCCTGGGCGTCTGATTTCACGCAGAGAGAGAGTGTGCTCACACATTACAGCCAGTCAAATGGCACAATTACAGCGAGTTGGTTTGAATTTCTGTTTCTGAAGGATGACACTGACTCTTTGCGTTTTATTTTAGGTTTGATTTAGCTTTTTATTTAGCCTGATCTGATTGAAAAATATGTTAACATACAAAATAAGCGAAGAAAATGTCTTTATCAATAACTATTGAATAAATTTGGCCTTTAGATCTTGTCTAAATTTAGATCTTGTCTAAATTTTTAGACACGCTGAAGGATAAATCAACCACATCTCATACTTTCTTCTTCTACTACTCTCCACTTTGCGATTCTAAGGAAGATGCAGTTTAAAAAGATTTCCTTTTAAAATCCACATTTTATTTATATATATTTTTACTATGAATATGCAGATGAGAGTTGGTGGAAATACATCCGTCTGAAAATCTCTGAATAGTTGTTGCTCTGTAGCAAAAACAGGTCAAGTCGTAGTTTACCAAGCAGGAGATTTGTTTTTATTTTCTGAAAAGAAATCAGAAATGTGTTATAATTTTAAAATAGTCTGTAGTGTTTTTAGGTTCTGCAGATTTGACATTTCAGCATTTTTAGAAAGAAATTTCAACACCATGTTATTATTTTAAATAAGTTTTATTACAATGTGAAAAACGGTGAATTTTTTACGTATGTGTCGGGCTGAGCTGAACATTAAAAAAAATGCACACGTACTTTCCAAAAATAAGATATAATATGAAAAAAATAGCAGTTCTGTATCCATTATGGGTGACAAAACTGCAAAAAGATGTAACAGATAAAACTGCTGATTACTTTCTGCAAACAAACTTTCTCCATACGAATGTTGGCAAATATGTCATAGTATGCATGCATGTGGGTATGTGTGTGTGCAGGGGGGTGCGGGCGTGTGTGTGTGTGTGTGTGTGAGAAAGAGAATGGGTAATGACCAGTTAGTGATGGACTGGCTGTCGACAATTCAAAGATGTCAGCTGAGTAACGTATGCTAATGCTGTTCTCTGCTCAGCATCCAAACACAGCAATATATGCCAGAGTGGTGCAGAAGGAGTGATAATTAGTTGTGTGTGTGTCTGTGTGTGTGGGGGTGTGTGTGCGTGCACAGGTCTGCTTACTTACAGAGTTCAGGATCACATTTGCCACAGGTGAGCGAGATAATAAAAAAAAAGTATAACTGGAGTAATTGTGTTTTTCAAATAAATATCTATTGATTTTCTTGTTCTTTCACATAATCTGTATTCATTTCTCATCTTTTTCTTTCAGTTTCTGTTTCAGTTTTGCAAGGAAAAAAGGTGAAAAGAGGTAAATCTTCTTTTCATTAGGAAGAATAAGTTTAAAATGTGAAAATTCATACAAGTACTGGTATAATTTTTGATCAGAATCTTTTTATGAATAATTGTAGAAGTTCAGTGCTAACTCCGGGTCTTGTGATGATTTTTTTTAAAACAAGAACTTGTATAATAGACTCATCTTTCCCTCCTCATTTAGGTTTAACTCAGACGGACTGTGCAGAGCAGGTTATGTGCCTTAGGAGGCCGAGTTAATTAGCAGCTGCCACCAAATGCTCAGGATGTTCAAGGTGACTATCTTTGCTAAAAGAGTTCAAAATGTGCAACAAGTCATGAATGTAAAAATGAGCTACTTTTAACAAAACCTGAAATATATTTTGCCATATTTAATATTTGCACCACTGTACAATGAAGTATTTTAGATAAAAGAAAAAAAGTGGTCAAGGTGGAATAGATTTCTGCCAAAAAATAAAAAAAAAATAGAAATTTCAGATAAATTTCACATCTTTATAAGAAAGGAAATGAAATGTCCAGATGTGCATCTCCCGAATTACAACTTAAAACTGAAAGGCTGTTCTGCCACTTTTTGTCACAGACATCACAGATATTTTTATATTGTAAGAAAATATCTTCATTTTAACGTTGCAAACTTATGCCTTTAATCAAGGAAATTTGTAATATTTTCCTTCCAAATTTACAACTTTTTGACGTCACTGAATATGATCTTTCTTGCATGAGATGGATAAAATTTGGCAAGTTATTTTCCTTCTTTTGTCTATACTGGCCTTACAACAATAATAAATCCTTATTTTCACTGGACACAGATGCGTCTGTCCTTTCATGTAGTTAATTAATTGATTTTACCTCAGTCTCATTGCAATCGCAAGTGGATAAAACTTTTAACATGCATGCATTGTTTCATATTAAAATCCATGTTCAGATGATTGCTGGACAAATTTATTTCTAATAAAAACACAACAAAAGTCACCTATTCAACAAAAGACATCAACACGATATATATTCTAGCTGGGAGAAAATGGACAAAAATTTAGCAGAAACTATTTGCTGTTGCCTGTTAAACATTTTTCCTTGCGCTCATTTCAGCACCGGATGGATGTGAAACACACACATCCATGCTTTTATTACTTTTGCCAGCCTAAAAGAACAAACAAAAACAGAACAAACTAAATGAAGACCCTCCGTTCTGTTTATCCTGTATTACCATGGGCGCATGAGGTACATTTCTAAAACACATTAACCAGATTGATGAGGTCCAAGGTGAATTACGCTTTTGTAATAAAGGAAAAAAAAATAAATAAATATATATATATAGTAGTGGTGGATGGTGCTTACGGTTTTTAAACAGTTTTTGGTTGGCCCTAAGTGAATCACACTGCTGCATAGTTTATAGTCACACTTCTGTTCTCAAATCAGTTCTTTCCTCCTGCAAGGCTGCCATGTTTTACATTCAGCGAGACAGCCGACTCCCCCCACCCCGAGTCGCCAAATGCTTGTGCAGGAGCGGAAAATCAGGCCTCCGCTTGCCGATTCCCTGGTTATCCTCAGTCTAGTCCTCCTGCAGTCAGGTGTGTTACACTGACAGCAGAATAACCTCCTGCTCTGGTCTCCTCTTCAACAAGAATAGAGTCAAACTTAAAGAAATGCCACCAGAGACGGGAAAACGTCACACGATGAATCGAACGAGACCCCTGTTCACTTCTTTTGTTTTGGAAGACACCATAAATAAATGAATTCTGTAATTTTGATATTTTACTGTCCTTCATCCTAACTTGAATCAGCATTTATTTCTTTTCCATTAGAGATGTAGTCATTTTTGACAGCACTGAAAGTTGTAGGAAAATATTTGTACAGCTTAAGCAGTTTTTTAGCAAGAAAACAACAAATGGAATTAAAAACTATTTAGTGAATATGGAGATAGGCACATTTCCTGTGAAATAAACTCTAGGATTACAAAAACAAGCAGGAAAAAAATAAAACCAGTATTGGGATCTTAGCAAAATTCAAAGTTTTTAATAAGGTGTGCTAAAACAACTGGATAGTGAACAAAACATGTTACTGGTGAAAGACGGGGTCATAAAAACAAACAGTAATCGTTAACGAGAAGGACTAACACACATATTATGGCTGAGGGTGATTTGTTGACTTAGTAAACATTATTCTGATTCTAATGTGAATGTTGATACTGACAGATTTTTCTTTTTTCAGAAAATGATCCGACTATTTTGCAAGTCCTGTCAGGATGCGGCTGAATCTTTAAAATCAAATTTGCCCGTTCTGGTGCATTTTATAAATTGCCTCCATGCCTTTAATGGAAAACCAGAAATTTGAAATGATCTGGAAAACTTGTGTTACCAACATATTGCTCAAGAGTTTTCTCTTTCTCTTTTCACAGAATACAACTAAACCCATCTGAAGAACATATCTGAATCTAAAACATGAAGAAAAACTTTTGACTGCATTAGCCATGTAATAAACTGTTCAGTAGTCCAACACCTGCTCCAAGTCATGTGCTTTGAATTGGAAAGTTGGTTTCATAATACCTTCATAGTAAAGTTTTACATTGTAAAGCCATCAATTGTAAAACAAGAAATAAACATTACATTTTGTCATCAGGCTCGTCAATACACATCAGACATGTTGATTAATGATCCATTTAATAATAATTAAATCAACTCTAACCAAGAAACTTCAGTATCCTGCCGTTTTCTCGGAGTTTGTTCCAGATTTGTGGTGCATAGAAGCCGAATGCTGCTTCTCCATGTCTGGTTCTGGTTCTGGGGATGCGGAGCAGAACCAGAACCAGAAGACCTGAGAGGTTCTGAAAGGTTGCTGTGACAACAGCAGATCTTTAATGTATTGTGGCGCCAAGCCGTTCAGTGATTTATAAACTAGTTAGAGTCTGTTCCCTGAGCTACAGGGAGCCAGTGAAGGACTTTATAACCATGTGCTCGTTCTTCCTGGTTTTAGTCAGAACACAGTCGGCAGCGTTCTGGATCCGACTGACTTTTTAGGCAGACCCGAGAAGACACTACTAAAGCAATCAGTGCAACTAAAGATAAACGCATGGATGAGTTTCTCTAACTAGTCCTTTAATCCTGGAAATGTTTGTCAGGTGGTAGAAGACCGACTTTATAATTGTCTCTATGTGTCTCTAAAAGTTCAGATATGAGTCAATCGCAGATTTCAGACCTGATCGCTAATTTCTATCTGTAATAACCGAATCTACGAGCCGTTTCTAGATCGTTCCTCATTATGTCTAACAGCTTCAGTTTTGAATCTGTTTAGCTGGAGAAAGCGTTGATTTCTTCTAGGCGTTCTCACATTGACATCTGTTCTAAGAGCAACATTATTATCCAGTTAAATCTTAAATAGTAAATTAAACTGAAACAGAGACTGATGTTCAGTCTCATAGTGAAAACTATGTGACTTGAGTTTGATTGATTGTTAGGTTTATTAACTTTAGAGACTAACATTTTGAGTTAGTGGGAATCCGTCAGTCATTTATGCAACAAATAAGGTCAATATTCTGTCAAAGAGGAGGCAGACCATGGTGCCTGCTAGGAAAGTAAAAGACTCACCGTGAACACTTGGGCCCTGGCTGAACTCCAGAGATGAGCAACTGAGAGAAGCCACTTTTCACAAAGTGAGAACTATTTAGCATAGAAGCACATGGAGTAAGAGGAAGGGGTGATGGTGAGCAGTGGGGAGTCAGTATAGTGACAATTTGACTTGGTGGGAGAAGAGGGGAAAGGGCTAATGGAACTGCAGGAGGGACAGAATGGCAGCAGAGTTGGCCCATACCAAAGTTGACATACAATTTGAATACAAACAACAAATGCACAGCATTTCCTACATCGTGTGAGGGTGTGTGTGTGTGTGTGTGTGTGCGTGTGCGCGCGCAAAAGAGAGGAAAAGAAAACGAGGAAGACACAATTCCACACAACCGCACACATCAGCTGGGTTGGTAAATAGCACGCCCTTTTATATGTCCTCCTATCGCTTTCTCAGCCACTCTCACACATCCTCACACTTCACACACACCTGCCACAGCTAATGCAGGAATAGTGGGAAGAGGATATAGAGCAAGGTGTCAGTCCTGTCATCAGGCAGGCAATGAACTGTAGGAACCAGAAAGTGACAGGGGAGTGTGTGTGCGTGTGTGTGTGTGTGGGAGAGAGAGGTAGCTCAAGGAAAGAATGTGAGACATAGAGAGAGAGATAGAAAGGTCAAGTAATGGAGGGATGTGATATGTTGGGTAGGAACAAGTCCCTTAAATGTGCTCTACCTCTGTTACTGCGGCTCAGTCAAACAATCTGTTGTTCTGCCTTCAGTTCCTTTTGGGCAGATGCCCAAAAGGAAAGATGAGGCCCAACAAAAGCTCAAAGGTGAAGATAGAAAGCAGTAACTGTCAGTGTCCTGCAAAAAAAACTCAACAAAAACTGTAATGTATTCTTAGGGCTCTTTTTAGACACAAAAATTCAGAGGTGAAAAATGACAAATCACCCGTTCAAGCATTTCTGTAAATGAGTCATTTTATTGGCATTAGTACTTTTTTACATTTTTCAAGTGTGTATTCTTACCTAAATATGTTTTTTTTTATATATTTTACTTCTATTTCTACCTGCATTCTGGAAATTAATATCTCAGTGGTTTAAATTTACATAAAAATGAGGCTTCATATGAAGCCACATTTAATTAGCAGCTGCTAAAGTAATGAAACAATACTCATTCCTTCTGCATCAGGAACACATTGATCTAATTAGTGAATTTCATATATCAGACAAGGACTCCTGGGGTTCGCAGACGGAGACTGTTAGCTGGGACTGTCATCAATTCCTGTCTGAATCATGAAACATTTTGAGGTTTTATTATGTAGACAGTGGATATAGCTAATAAGCAAAGCACACGTTCACCTACTGAAGCTTTCTGCTTTACACAAACACCAATCAACACCAGAGATGCATTTATAACAGAAACATGATAACAGGATTTTTAAATGCTTTCTTTTTGTTATTTAAAATTGGTTTGTTTTCTTGGAAGAAACGTTTCTGAAACTACAGATTTACAACAACAATGATAAACATCAGTAATATAATGTTATGTAGAAACAACCCCGCGCTTTAAATATTCATTTTGGAGGTTTTAAAATGGTAAATTTGTTTTTGAATGCAGTTTGTTTACTCAGTAAACAAGCTGCAGGCATTTGAGGTTTGTTTTATTGTCATCGTTTTGTTTTCTATGTGTTTGACATCATTAAAAAAAGCTTTGAATTCACACGTTCAGAATCTGTCAATAACTCAAAACGCCTCCGGCGACACTTCCTGGTTTTGTCGTGGCCAGTGAGATACAAGTAATGATTTCTTTAATTAGCATTTCCCTTTATACAGCATAACCAAAAAAAGTCTCCAGTTTTTTTAAAAAAAAAAAAAGCTTTACTTCAACATAGCAGTTATTTTTCTCCACTTCATAATCCTTTCCTAAACATTAGTGAGAGTCTATTTTTGAGCAGCCTTTACCGAGTTCACTGATGTTTTGGGGAAAGACTAAAAAAAGGCAGCATCCATTTTCAAATACTTACAGTTTGTGGATGTAGAAAGTCAAACAGAATCATCAGCTCGCTCTAGAGGAGATCCAAGGCTTTTCGATGCCAAACAGTTATTTAATCAGCTGCTTCTGCCCGTTTTCAACACAAAGTTCAACAGACTTTTCTTTAAATATAAAGCCTCTGACTTCATTCGGCTGATGGCAACATTTATCTGCAACCACTATTAACTTCCAGTTTGAATCACGTGAGATATTGTAATAATATTAATGTCGTGTCGACAGTGCCTGTAGCCTTTAGAAAAATTAGGATTATTTGTGACCAAAATCAGAATATCCTCGGATTTTAAGAAGTATTTTAGGCCACCGATCATCGCATATCAACCTGAAACTGTGTGGAAAGAAGTAATTTACATCAGAAACAGTTTATTATGAAGCCAGTTGAATATTCCTCCACATGCTGGGATATTATTTGTGGTGTCCCTTAGGGGCCAATGGATCATCTTTATACCTGTTAATCTCTGTGTAAATATTGTCCAATCCTTCAATATTTACCACACAGAGGATTGTAAAGATCATTAGGAAATTATGTTCTAAATATATATATATATATATATATATATATATATATATATATATATGTTGAGTGTATTCATAAAATATGCTAATGATAAGGTATTGTCAAGTTCTTTTCTAATCTGTGCAGTTTCCCCACTTGAAAAGCGATGGATAAATCGATGCAGACTTTCATCAACAGGGTTTTACTCAAAGGACCGAGCAGTTTTCTTCTGTTTATCCTCCATTTATTTATTAGTGTGTGTCAGGACATGTTCACAACTGGTCCAGAAGCAGGTAAAAACATTTAAACAACCCAAAAGAAGAAAACAAATAATTACTAATCTGTATGTAAGTTTACATAAATTAATTTCACTCAAACTACAAAGGAAATAACTATATAAATAATATTAAACAAACCGCCGTCAATCAAACCCACAAAGTAATTAAAGTTAAATGAACAAGTAACTAAACTTAAGTTCCTTAACTTTAAAGTACATTTCAAAGTAATATTTACATAATATTTGCATTTATTTAAATATAAAAACATCTGCTTTTCAATATTAGTCATAAACATTTATTTTATAAATATAAAAAACTTCAAGTTGTTATTCTTTTTAATATAATGCTAAACTAATGAATAGTTGAACTTAACACTCAAATCCACAAAACAATCAGTCCGATCATAAAAATCAATCAACGCCACCCGGACTGAATCCACCGCTTCAGTTCGGGTGTTAACGGGCCGCAAAGCCACAGGTCCGGCTGCAGGAACGAACCTTGCAGTCCGGTCTCATAAACAAACCAGCTTGTGTCTTACCGGCTGCCTCTCCGCCCGTCTACAGGTTCATCCAGATCTGCACAAGTCGACCAGGACCTCTGATCAAAAAACCCCCATCAAACTTCCGGCCTTATTGTTTGGCTTTCTCTTCCGGTTTTTTTTTTCATAGTCCGTCCCTCTTTTAGGTCCGTGTGGAACACAGTGAGCGCGTCCCTTTTTTTTTTTTCTGTTTTGACTTCACAGCTATGCTAATCTACGCCATCATTACTTAGGTACATTGTAGGAAACGAATGAAAATGTATAGCTCTTTTGTTTTTTTTTTAACAAAACGAGAATGCTTTTATTTAAATAAGACAAAAGTATTTTTTCTTGCCTAGCAGCAAGTTAGTGAAAAGGGTTTGGAGTTTAGTTTATCCAAACTACACAGTTATTTAATGAAGTGTTCAGTTGGCGAAACTTCAGCAAACCAGGAAGATTCGACAACTTCATTAATCTTTTTTATTTGCACACAGACAACAGCAATATTGTAACTGACTGAATCAAGCCAACACCTATGGAGAGGATGTCATTTAAGCTTGTGACATTCATCACTGTCCGCAGGCAATATGGCGCTGGTGCTGTAGTTGTGCAGCTTTTGTGTTAACACTATGGTTGCAGCAATCTAAGATCATGAAGCAACTACAAGGTGGGAAACCATTGATCTAATTCCAACAATGTTCAGGGAACCCAAAATATTAAAATGTCTGAAGAAACATTTCAGTACATCTGCAGTTGTCTGGAGTTTTCTTGAGAAAGACAAATTATTATTTTTGTTTACCACTGGCGAAAAGAGTTTCAGGACAGAGCTCAGAACAAATGTTGAGTTGAACATTCCTGTGGAGCAGACTGCCTACGAGGGTGTTGCTCCTATATTGAACTATTCCTGTCCAAAATCATTTATATGCCAAACACAGATAATGTGAAAGGACTATGTCTTTGATTTGCTCAGCAATGGGTTTTCCACAACGTGTGTGGGATATTAATGGTTCACACATCCTTACTGTGGCTCTAAGGGCATGTCACAGAGAATACTTCAATCATAAGAGATGGTATTCTATAAGACTACAGGCAGTGGTTGATGGAAGAGGTTTGTTTTTGAACGTTTATCCAGGGCAGTATATAAACTTGCATCACATGTCTGTGCTCTGGCAGAAAAAGGAAAAATGTTCTCTTAACACAATAAGTGTAGAAAAATGTTGGAGTGCGTCTGAGACGGTGCCTGCTGTCAAGGTGGCTTAAGGACCATTTCTGGACAGAGGTCAGTTTGACCAGAATCAGGAGGTTTTGGACCACAAAACAAGTGGGAAAATGTTTGTGCTGAAGAAAAAGCTCACTAAAAATGCAGCGACTGTTGTCTTCCTGGAAAAATCTCCTTTTTTTTCCTGATCTGTATCGATTTCTCATGTGGGAGCCATGGTGAAGTAATTTGTAAAAAGGTTTTACTGCAAATAAAGTAGCAGTTCTTTTGTGCAGACACTAAAATGTTTCACATATGGCCTGTAATGCAAAATTGGCTTTTTGCATATTTTTGTACTTTTGTATGTTTAGGTTTCAACTGCTTCTAAAAGTGGAATAAGCATTTAAAAAAAAAAACTTCCTAGCCATTTTTGAGTATTGAGTATTTTTTTTGGTGTCTGGAAAATGAGCCGTTTCAAAAACCTCCCAATTGTTAAGTCACAATTGACAGAGACCGTTACCTAGCAACCCCAAACCAGGCGAAGGACCATCATTGGCCAGCTGGTCTTACCGCTGTATGCGTAGTACAATGGCTGCTGGAAATGACAAGTGTTTTGTTGTTGACTTACTTATATATATATATATTTACTTTAATTGGTAGCTGCTGGAGGTTTTATTTCTAGAGTTCTTTAACCAAACAAATACTATTTTTACCCCAGTGTTACTACAAACAGATGC
This sequence comes from Girardinus metallicus, assembly GCA_903067095.1. Taxonomy (NCBI): domain Eukaryota; kingdom Metazoa; phylum Chordata; class Actinopteri; order Cyprinodontiformes; family Poeciliidae; genus Girardinus; species Girardinus metallicus. Next base: position 1,731 of record CAEGAE010092018.1, on the reverse strand, counting down.
AAACATATATCAACTACTTAATTTGGTAACACTGTTTAAACAAGTGGTGCTTGTGAACGCTTCACAGTTCTAATCGGAGAATCTGTCATCAGCGGTATAGCAGCTGGACAAAAAAGGATAAACCCCATTATGATAAAGATTTAGTAACACCTCCTCACAATATTAAGGCTGACAGTGTTAAAGAATTAAGTCTGGAGTTTGATAGAAAAGCTGGGAGTTCAGCTGTGAACATCAAATTGACCCACTTCAACTTTCTGATGGGTGATTTCAAAATAAAATGTGGGAAGAAAAAAAAACTGTCTACTTGTGTTATTCTAAAACTAATCTGATATTTTATTAGTTTTATTGTTTTATTAATATTTTAAATTTCACTTTTCATAACACTGAACTAAAGTATAAAGCTCCTCCCTGCCACTTGTTTTGATCAATAGAAATGTGCAATACTGAATTTTTTTGCTATTGACCTGCTATCAAGTAAACACACGGTCAGTTTCGTCTTTTTATTTAAACTTGATGTATTGTTAAACTTCTGACTTTTAGGAGTTTTTCCTTTGAATCATTTTGAGAAACTTAGCACAGAATTTGGACAAAGTTCATAGGTAACTACAAAACTACTTTAACACCATAACAACATGATTTACATGCATTTTGTGGGAAATATTGTAAATTGAGAGCAAATCAAAACAAACTTTATTTCAGGTAGATCTGAGAAACAATACAAAATAAAATAATACTTCAGTCTTGTTACGGTAGTTTCGATTCGATACTGATACTTACTTGATAATATCAATATTTTGGATTGATCTGCCCACATCTATTGATTAAGAAAAGGTTTATGCTTGTCTTCCAGATTGTTCTGCTGGTCTTTACAGAAGACAGTTTACTTAATGTATCCTTAAAAATGTTAAGATACATTTACTCAAATACAATTTCACTGTCTTTATGCTTTTCATTGTAGATTGTGTTATATTTCAGTATTATTCTAAAAAAAATATGCTAAAATATATTTTTCTGCATCTTGCATTTAACTAATAATGAATTCAATACCTTCAGTTTTACATAATAATATTAAATAGTATTAAAAAGTAAAAAGGAAAGTCCTTCAGCCAACATGCCATCATAAAACTGATTATCAGAAATATTAGATTCTCTAAACACTATTTGTTCATGTGGAGAAGGGGCTTTTGTGTGAAATATGCCATTATTCTCCAGCAGAGCCAAAGCAGTTATTGTGCATCATTACCCTTGGCCATAACACCACATAATGACAGCATCTCACTATTCCAAGAACTGTTAGGCCTGAAATGACGTATAGCGAGAGACCTTTTTTTTCCCCCAACCTGCTTAACGAGAAGAATTATAATATAAATAAGAAAATTGCCTGCCACAAAGCCGTCCATTAAGTCAACATAGATGTATGCTGCAGATTGATTCCAGATAAAGCAGAGTAAAATGAAATACTTCGTTTCTGTAACTGCCAATAAAATAATCTGGAGCTTTTCATCAAGATGTAGAAAATTATCTCTTAAAGGAGCATGGCAGTGCTTTCGGTTGTCTGTCATTGTATCTCTGCTCAGAGCCGTACTAGAGGACTTTAATAATAAAAACAATCAGAAAACAAAGTCAATTTACTTAAAAAGGCAAGAATTATTTACATTCTTCTCAATAATAAGAGAAAAATGTTGAGGTTGAAGGGCCATATATATATATATATATATATATATATATATA
>CAEGAE010092013.1:0-50174 GCA_903067095.1 Girardinus metallicus | reverse complement strand
CTTTTCTGTAGTTTAGAAAATTAACCTGTAACAATAATAGCTCACTTTGTTAACTTGAAGAAAAGTTATACAAAAATATGAAATTATATTGAATGTAATAATAAAGAGGCAGGTTCACAAACAGCCTATCTATTTGTGAGCAGGCTATTATGAAAAATGTCTATAACATTTACCAAAGATCTCATTGAAACCTGGCTGAATGACTTCTAGAAGTTCATTGATACCACCCGATGCATATACTCCAGCTTTTCGTTCATGTGTTCATCTTCAGTCAGTTTAATAGTTGAACTCTCACCTGCCCAGTCATTTATAGCGTTTGTGTTCATGTTAGCGACGGGATTTGACGTCTGCATTCGTCACACACAGAAACATCTACCAGCTCTGTGACGTCATGATGCGCTTCGCCACCCACTGGTTGCTACCGGGATGATATGAAATGTATTTTCCAGTATTTTCAGTAAAGCTGCGCATCTAAAGCACAGCCGCCCGCCGTGTTCCGTCTGTCCGTTTGTCTGTATAAATAATCCCGCTGTGCTCGTCTCCACCGTTCGGTCCAAACCAGCAGCTCCGGGAGGAGAAAAGCCGCCAGACTCCAGGCATCGCTGCCGTCATTTTAAGATGCTTATTGTTCCCCGAAAAACGTCAAAACCCCGGATATTATCATGACTCCATAAAATCCTCCCAGGCCGAACTTGAAAACTGCTGCTAACACTTAGCTTTCATCAACAACTCAGGCGGAAGTGAGAACTCAAATAAAGTCCCGGCCGGAACACGGTGCGCTAAATAATAACACATAATATAAGGAGGCTTCGAGGCAGGTCAGTTTTCCTCGAGGAATTTTAATAATCGAGGTACTCCAATCACTCGAGGAATGTTTCAGCCCTAAATGCATCCACGAAATCCCTCCATGTTATTGCACATATTGATACTGTAATGATAAGTTTAGTTTGGCAATTTGCGATGTGACTCTGCGTTTGTTGGAGGCTGTCGGCGGCAACTATCACAGCCTCTGTGCTGGTTTGTAATCCAGGCCGTTCTGTTTCTGCAGGCACTCTCACTCAGGCCATCAGAAACTTCGCCAAGAGTCTGGAGGGTTGGCTGACGACCGCCATGACCAGCTTCCCACAAGAGATCGTTCGCACCAAGGTAACCGGAAATCTCCAGAAAGACATTTTGCGTTGATTATTAGGTAATTAGACCTGATATTAAATACTGCTAGGGCTGCAACTAATGATTATTTTACTATTGATTATTCTGATGATTAATCAATTGAAGGAAAACTGACACCTTCTTCAGATTTTTCATCTGACCGCTTGAGCCTTTTTTTTATACAGAATTAGAAATGCATTAAAATTTGTAAACCAATAACTTGATTTCTTTTTTTAAATAACAAAATAAACATATTGTTGCCCAAATGCAGGAACTTGGCATTCAGTTTGCGAACGCTGAAAAGTAGTAAAAACACAAAAAAAACAAAAAAAAAAACAAAACTTATTTTAGAGCTGATCTGTTGATTGTGTTTTCAATTAATATTTGGATTAATAGAATTTTTTGTACAGATCTTAAAGAAGGTGAAGCTAAAGTTCGCCTGATTAATCCTGAGTATTACAAAATTACAGACCAAGGTTTTTTTTTTTTATCTTAAATGCGAAATGTTTGATTTTTTTTTTTTACAGTTTTTGCACTGTTTTCTCTCCGCAGATGTTCTTTCTTTGAGTCTTAATGATTGATTACTGAATTAGCTGAATATTATTTCAACAGCTGGTTCATCATGTGTGAGTCGCTGCGTGTTTTCCTGTGCAGGTGGCGGTGGTCAGTGCGTTCGCCCAGACTCTGCGGCGTTACACCAGTCTGAACCACCTGGCCCAGGCGGCCCGCGCCGTTCTGCAGAACACCTCCCAGATCAACCAGATGCTCTCCGACCTCAACAGGGTGGACTTCGCCAACGTCCAGGTAAGCTCCGCCCCCCGGGAGGCTCGGCGCGCCCGCCGCGGCTGCCCTCTGACCGACCCTGGGTTTGTCCAACAGGAGCAGGCGTCGTGGGTCTGCCAGTGTGACGAGGGCGTGGTCCAGCGTCTGGAGCAGGACTTCAAGGTCACCCTGCAGCAGCAGAGCTCCCTGGACCAGTGGGCCACCTGGCTGGACAACGTGGTCTCTCAGGTCCTGAAGCCTCACCAGGGCAGCCTCAGCTTCCCCAAAGCCGCCCGCCAGTTCCTGCTCAAGTGGTCCTTCTACAGGTACGGAGCGGCGCTGAGGCCGTTCCCTAAAAATCCAGAATAACGAAGAATAATGACGAATGATGAGTCATCGTGGAATCGTTGACGTTTCTCTGCTTGCAGCTCCATGGTGATCAGAGACCTGACTCTGCGCAGCGCCGCCAGCTTCGGCTCGTTCCATCTGATCCGCCTGCTTTACGACGAGTACATGTTCTACCTGGTGGAGCACCGCGTTGCCCAGGCAACCGGAGAAACTCCCATAGCTGTGATGGGAGAGGTAAGAGAGGTCAGAGGGATACTCGCCGCTAGGTGATGAATCGATTTTATCGATTTATCAGATTTAATTTGTGGAAAATTGGGAATATTTTTTCATTAATACATTATTTGGGTTTCCATAGTGATGTTAGCAAACCAAGAACTACCGTCTGCTTTAGACAAGATGGCTTCTATTTATTTTGACTTTGATTTTCAGATCAACTCAAATGTCGGTAAAAATTTTTCTTAAGGAAAAAAGTGAAGAAAACTAAATTGATTAAAATCATCATCAGATTTTATATTTAAGCCAGATCTGGAACACATGCTGAAGTTTTCCTAACTCTTGATTTTTCTATCGTTCTGTCACACGGAGCCATAGGTATAAAAATAAAAACATGCCACACTTTATAGATTTTAGCACAACGAAGCCACTTGTGCTGCTCTGGTTTGCTCTGTCACACAGAATCCCAGTGAAAAGCATTAAACACTGATGGGATGTGAACAACTAGAACATGTTTAAAGACTGTTGGCAAAGCATCTTTACCCTAATGTCTGGTTATTTTGTTTTGTTTACAAATTCTCCCTCTAATCTTCACTTCCAGTTCAGCGACCTGAGCTCCATGATGCCGTCTCTCCTGGAGAAGGGTGAGCATTTGTTTTCTGAAACCTTGGTTGCCATAGCAACACGTTTTAACGGCCAGACGAAAACGGAGATTCCTCTCCCTCTCCACCAGATGCGTCGTTCTCAGACGAGATGAGCAACCTGGACGGCAACGGCGCTCCGGCTGAGCCGGCGGTGAAGAGGGAGAGGATTGAAATAGGCCACCCTCTGCAGGAAATGTGAGTCCGGTCTGGACGGACCGGAAGCAGCAGAACGAGTGCAATGTAAATAGAGAAGAGTGCAGAAGCAGTAGACGTGTTTATAAAGATGGTGTACCCCCCCGCCCTACACACACACACACACACACACACACACGGCTTTTATTTGTTGTCGTTTCACAGGGGTGTAACGGATCTTGTTGTTTTCTGTTTTTGTTGGTACTGTGAATTTCTTCTGCGCAGTAGCTTCTCATATTGGATGTTTAACTTCTAAACGGTGGCGTTTTTGTGCTCCATCTGGTTTTGTTTTTGTTATTTTTATTCTTTAAATCCGAGTTCGTTGTGCCATAGTGTCCTTTGAGTGCCTTAGATTAACTTTGAAATCGCCGCTACGGATGTGGACCTGTCCCTCAGCTGTGCCTCAACCGCAGTATGAATGTACCGTCTTCAAACCTCAAAACGCTCAGAGCGCCTTCGCTCTCCCTGATGCCTCTGCTGCACCTCGCAGCAAACGCACGGTAAAAAAAAAAAATAATAATAATAAAAAAAGGAATGGGTCAGAGGAAGTAAGAACATGCAGCCTAGGAACCCAAAGGACTTTCCTGTTTGTTTTTCCAGCTCAGCCGAGGGCTTGGAGCAGGAAAAGCTGGACTTTTACCTCAACGTTTCTGTTCTGTTCTCCAGATGGTTCGACTCGGCCTGTTGTGATGCACAGAGCCTTGCAGAAGTTTTCACTCCGTCATTTATTAGATGGATAGAATCTGAACACATCAGTGGAGGCGTTTGTATTCAGTCCCCCTGATGTATCCGCCAGTTTTAGTCGTCCAAAGACTGAAAATTAAAGTCCAGATATTCTCAGAATGATTTAAATATGAAATATGTCCAACGTGTGGTCCGGGGGCCGTTTGTGGAACAATTTAAACTGTGGTCACTTTTCTTATTTTTTCCCCTTAAAAATTTCAGTGACAAATTTAATACTTTATTTCATCGGTTAAATTTTTGTTAATGAGAAATAAATAAAAGGTCAGGAAACTGCCTGCTTTTTTGTCAAGACGAAAACATTTGACACTTTGTTTCATTAACACATTGATTGTTTAATTCATTGCTGAGCAGATAAATATAAATAGAATAAACTGAAAGACATAAAATACAACATGACCCCAAAGTATTTTCAGCTTTGGGGTTCTGACACCCCTGATCTAAACGATTCCTGTGTTGTTCTGGTAACTGCTGAATGTAAACAATCCCCTCAGCATGATGGTGCCATCGCCGTGTTTCAGAGCAGGTGACACAGCATTTTTCATACATGGCTGTACTGTAAATGTTTTTTTTTGTTTGTTTTATCTGACTAGAATATCATTGCTATTTTCTCCTACGTGTCGCATTGGAATTCGACTTTCTCAAGGCCAAACGTGTGGATCACATGACTAATTCTTTCTTTGCTCAGATGTTCGAGTCCTGGAAGGTTTCAGGTTGTCAGAAAACAGCTGAATTTATGCTGATTAGTTTCCACATTCACTAAAACATAATTGGATTAAAGTCACTGGACTTTATTTAGGGGCTGAATACAAATCCGCGTATTTTTATTTGTGAAAAAAAAAATGTATGCGTTTCCGTTTGCATTTTTGTACCTTCTGCTAAAGTATAAAAATGATAAAGGATGTGAATGGTTTTGCAAGGGACTGTGTGCGTAACTCACTCTGGAGTTGGAAATACTCCAGATTAATCAACAGAAAGGAGGAAGGACGTTAAACAAAACGTGGAGCGGAGCCGGCTTAGAACCTTTAACCTCACGCTGGGGCTCTGTCGACGTCTTCTGTTCTGTTCCAATAGGAAATGCAGCGCGTTGTTTCAGAAAACGTAATGAATATGTTTATACGATGTAGAAAATGCCTCGTCTCTCTGATGCCGTTGCGTCGGAAGGGAATGCTTTGCTGTGTAGCTGAATGAGACGAATATGTTCCCAACCCGATGTTAAATGTGTGAAACGGTTTATTACTGCGGCGCCGCAGTAAACTAAGGCGTCAAAAAAAAAAAAAACCTATTTATGAGCTAATCTGAATTGATGGAATTTTTGTGTTGAAATTATTTTTTATTTTCCCTCAGATGATTTTGTTGTAGCAACAAGAGTCTTAAGTTATTTAAGGCTTTTTGTAACTCGTGGATGTCACAGTAATTTGCCTTAAAGTGCTTTGGAGGAAAATGATTTCTATGTGTACTTTGTAACGTTTTGTAAAGCTGTTAGATTATTTTTTATTGAACTAGTTTCTTCTCACAAGTATACTGAATTTATTGTGTATTTTTAAACCCGTTCTTGACTCCACTTTAACTAGCCTAAGGACAGATGATTGTCTGTAATAAACTGCATAGTTTCACTGTATTTTGTACTTGGTCACAAAGTGTAATAAATTGTTGTAAACCCAAACAGTTTGAGCACATTTGTTTATTATTTAATCGATTTTGAACATCACAAAAACTTCTACTTAAAACAAGTTTCTGCTTTACAAACAGCCTCTTTTACAGTTTGATAGAAGATCACAAGGTTGGTACAAAGATACAGTATTTACATTAATTAAATACCCTAACTTCCATGGCAGCAACTTTTTTTTAATTATTTTTTTATAATTTACATGAAGAGATGCAGCTTATTTTCCAGTTTCTCGATCCAAACACACACAACACAGTCTGAACAAAGTAGCTTCAGTAAAAACGGTTTCTCTCCAGGAAAACGCACCACAAACAGAAGTTAGAGAGAAACAGTAGAAGAAGAAGAAGAAAAACGTTGGTCCTAGAACAGCAGGACGTGTCAGAAGTAAGTGCACGGTGTCCTCCACGACTGAACGCCGAGAGCTGATGGGTCACAGGGAGCAGCCGGCCATGTACTTCCCTGTTCAGGAGAATAATCCAGATCAAAATTAAACGCACCACAACAGATTACAAAATGTGGCAAATGTTGTATTTTAATACACCAGTAGAAACTGGTGAAACCACGTCAGTACCGACCCAACAAGAGACGAGAACAGAAACAGTTCAGTCAAAATTTAAAGCGACAGCTTCAGTATTAATTAAATATAAAATATAATAAAAACAGAGCAACAAAACCTGAAAGCAAATACTTGATGGATTTTAACTTAATCAGATTGACATTTAGTATGACAGCGTAATACATTTTTAAATGGGCATATAGAAGTAATATTAGCAAAGTAAAAATAAAATACCAGAAGAAAGTCTAAGATGTGATGTAATCTGCAGGTCGGTGTGTTTTTTCAGTTTCAAAGTCCTGCTGCTGATAATTTGATGCTGATGTGTTAAAAGATTAAAGTATTTCCATTTGGAGGAAAAGAACAGTGTTTAAGGGATCATGTTGGAAAAATAAATACAATCTGTTTTTATTTAGATTTTAAGAAAAAAAGATGGAAAAACATTCATTGGTATTTTTAAAGCTATAAAACACTTAGAAATAATGTTGGCAATTCGTTCTAGTTTAAAAGCCTCCCTAATTTTTAGCTTCCAGATGCAGATAGACTGGAATCTATATCTATCTATAATCTATATATCTGTATCTCTGGAAAAGACTTAAGGATGTTATCTATTAAAGGTGCTGTAAGTTTATGTCACTTTAGGCATTAACAGTTATGGACCATTTAGTTTTAGATTTCATCAGAACCGAATAGCCGCCTGTGCAGAGATCAAACATTCCCAGATCTGCAGCAGAAGATGTAAGATTTCAGAATCACCTGTGGCGAATCTCTTCTTGACCAGCGACATGCGGTACCGGGTTCCGACCAGCTCCACGTCCATGCCCGACAGCGACGTCCCGGAGCCCACAAACTGGACGGCCAGGCTGGGCGGAGGGCCGTGGGGGGCCTCCAGGCACTGCCAGCTGGCACACAGCGTCCCGGAGCCTGCGACACAAAAACACGAAACCGTTCACCACGACCCACTGGTCCATTTAGGAGAACCAGTGAGAAGCTCAACAGGTTTACCTTCTGAAGATTTATTAGTCAAAATCCAATCTGGTTTTGTTTTTTAAGTTTTAATTTTATGTTTGAGGACTCAGTCTTACAAATTAGCTGCAACTAACGATTAGTTTAGTTATTGATTAGTAGGATAAAAAAATTTCTCCACGTTCTCCATATTTTCCGTTTTACCATTTAAGTAGAGTTGGAAACAAACTGAATGAAGAACAAACATGTTTTAACCAAAAATCCACCAGAAACACACCTGCAGTTTTTATTTTGCCTGATTTTGTTGTTTTTTGTTTCTTATATAAATTGTCATTTTGGTCCTTAAAATACCAAACTTTCCACTTAATTTTATATTTTGGTCTGTATGATTATATGATCTTAAATATTAAACGATTAATAATTTGATCAGCTACTCAGAACCTGAGCAGACTATTTTTTATTTTTTACCAAATACTTTTTTACTTTTATTCAAGTTTTATTCAAACGTTACTTGAATAAAGTTATTTTTTTTTATTTTAAGCCATTTAAAAATGACTTAAGGTACATTTAAGTCATTCTTATACAATATTAGAAATGTATTAAAAAATGCTAATAAATAACTAAGTACCTTTTAAAAAATAAAAAAATAAGCATTTTATTGCCTAAATGCAACAATAAAGTATTTTTAGTGAACATTTCTTAATTTGTAGCAAAAGACTCATCTTTTAAAAAAAGAGAATAATAATTTAACATCAACATGTGAAAAGATAAGCCCTTTTGTGCTCCTCTTATCAATATAGTGCAGGGCTGATCTGTTGATTGTGTTTTGGATTAAACAAAAAAATACCGGATAGAACAAGGAGCCTAATAAGAGAATTTTTTTTACAGTAATTTAATCCAGGTGAAGCAAAAACCTTTCCAGGAGTTAATGAGGAGTTCTGGGTAGAACATATTTACAGACAAAGGGTTTATTTTATTATATTTAAATGCAAAATCTATATATTTTGTACAGTTTTGGTTTAAATTACTAGCCTGTGTATGTTATTTCAGTAAACTGCATGTTTTTTTTTTGTTTGTATGCCCCAGCGAATTATTAATCAATAACTAAATGAGACAATATGGGCCCTAATACAAATTAATTGTATTAATTCATTTAATACAATTAAATTCAAAACTGTAATTCACAGATTACAGCTTGTAATCTTTGAAAGTTTCACCATGAAACAGAAGTTTCTATGTTTGGACCTAAAGAGGAACGATAAGCAGGCAGCAAACAGCGACTACAGCTAAAAGCCAAAATGATCTAAAGCTAAACTTTTTTTTGTTGACATCTGGAGGAAACAGAAAAACTCAGATGAGCTGCAGACACAGAACCCGTCTGCTTCTGTTTACGAGGCGGACAGCGAAACATAAACGAGCGGCTTGCTGCTGTCAGACGGCATTAATGGAAACCACTTCAGTCGTAAACAAAGAGGAAAAAAGCTTTTAAACGGAGAGCAAAAGTTACAGCAACCTTTCATTGTCGCTTCTGGCTCGTAAAACAAAACGCTCTCAATCTCCCGACTATTCAGGCCTCTTTGAAATTTGCTTCATCTATTTTTTGAGAAATCATAAAAAGGAGGGAAGTTATTACAAAACCTCTGACTGTATTCAACATTTATTCTGATTTAAATCTACAGAGGAAGTTTTAAAGGTTGGATGAATGATTCATCTTTCTGTTCCTCTTAATGTTAAATGTGTTAAACTGAAAAAGTTCTCCCGAGTTGTTGATCCTGATTGGCCGGCAGAGTCCTGACCTTTGCTGTGATTGGTTGGAGAAAGGTTTGGAAGTTTCCACAGCAGCCGACGTTCCTCAGCGTTCCTGCAAACCATCAGGAGCGTCGTTAAGCTTTGATCGACAAATGAAGAGACACTGAGCATCTTCAAAAACAAAATTAATTCCTGGATCGGCTAAACCAGCAAAAAGAGAAAAACTGGAGCTCGAATGTGAAAACTGAAACCTAGAGACTAAAACTAGCAACTAGTTACTTTTACTCTTAATCTTAGAGGGACTCTGGCATTTCTTACATATTTTATTTTCTTACAAATTTCTAACTTTACAATGTAGTTTCAATTTATGCCTTTAATCATGGAAAATTGTCTTTTTTTTTCCCGGCAAACTTTCGACTTTTTCTCGTCAGACAATATCCATGTTTTGTCTTAGAAAAATCTGTAATTAAACCCAAAAGTTTTGTTTTTCTTCACAGACACGTTATTTTTATATAACAGCCCTAATACCGTCATGCTGCTTAGACACATTTTGAACCAGCAGAGCAAGTAAACATGTCTGTGCTCTTTACACTGCAAAAACACAAAATCTTACCAAGTATTCTTAGTCTAGTTTCTAGTGAAAATATCTTAGTACACTTAGAATGAGACAAAACTAACTTAAAAGTAACTTTTCAGCAAAATATAGTGGCTTGTTTTAAGTAAATAATTCCTTATTTTTTATTTTAAAAAGCTCTAGTTCCATTGAAAGATTTATTTCACTTATAACAAGATATTTTCCTGTTATAAAAATATAATTTTACAGTAGAGCTAGTACTTTTTCATCAAAATTAAGGAATTAAGGACTTAAAACAAGCCCCTGCATCCCACTAAAGAGTTATTTTTAAATTAGTTTTGTTGAAATAGGATCTTGTTTTAAATTAATTCCTTAACATTGATGAAAAAGTTTAATTTACAACATGGGAAAATGTCTTAAGTGAAATAAATCAGCCGAATAAACCAATATTAAGCAACTGACTTAAAGCGAGCTTCTACATCTTGCTGAAAAGTTACGTGCAAGTTAGTCTTGTTTTATCTAAACCAAAAATACTTGGCAAGATTTTGTGTTTTTGCAGCGTGAGGAGACCCAGGACAGTTGGATCAGTTAATTCAAGGGACCAAAAGATAAAAATCATGTAGTTTGGCGTTTTTGTCCCTAGCCGTTGCTGCTCACCAGGAGGCCGGCGGCTGGCACTGCAGGTCTGTGGCGGTGTGGTCCAGCGGCAGCAGCACCTGGACGGCGGTGAGCTGGGTGGAGGGCGCCGTGGCGGGGCAGCAGTGGTAATCCAGGGAGACCCGGGTCACCGTGCCGCTGCGCTGACACTCCGCCGACAACAACAGAGGCGCTCGACCCGGATCCTGAGAGGAAACCTGAGAGGTTCGCAATGGGAACGCGTTTTAAAATTCATTTCCAGAGGTTTTCCATTTAGCTCCTTTTTATGTCTCATTTATGCAAAATTCACATCTCCCCTTCCTTTTGGCTCTCAGCTGCTTCTACAGAAAACCAAAGAGCTTATAAAATAGCCAGGCGTTTTTGACAAGGTAATGTTTTAAAAACCTCCCGATGGCTACGTTTCATTCGACAGGCACTGCGCCATTACCTAGCAACCCCAGCCTGTCACCTAGCAACCCAAGCTAAGCTCCAGATTGTTTGGTCAGCTGGTTTTACCGCTGCTAGAAAAGACAAGTGTTTTGTTGTTCACTTACCATTCAGAAACCACTTGCTGCATTCATGTTGGTTGTGCAGGAGGCTGTACTAATGCTTTTCAAAGATGTCCTGTTGTGTAATTGTGCATCTGTTTGCAGCCATTTTCATGTGTGAGTGTAAAAGTTGAGTTGGGGGCGTGGCCAGCAGCAGCTTTTTTAGATTTAAAGCGACAAGCCGCCCCAAAACAGCTGAAAGGAGCTCAAAGTAGACAGGACTGAACAGACCGAAAATCTGATTATCTAAAAATGATTTTGTGCAAAATATGTAACGAACGTGTTTAGTATAACCCATAGATCTGTCCTAAAATGGTTAACGAAACATAATAGGTCACCTCTGAGGTCCATGCAGAAAACTAAATGAGTAAATCAGTTTCGGACCTGATACTTGAGCACGCCGACGTTGTAGTAGGAGGCCTGGGGGTTCAGCTCGGCCTCTTTCTGCAGGTAGAGCTGCAGAGCCTGCATGTTGAACCAGAAGTCCCTGCTGTCCGGGTCACTCTGCGATGGATCGCTGCACAGCAGAGTGGGGCTAGTTACATTTACTCAGTTACATTTACTTGAGTAACTAAATGTACTTTTTGTAGTGTTTTTACTATGTGTTGCACTTTTTACTTTTACTTGAGTAATTTTATAATGAAGTATCGTTACTCTTACTTGAGTATGTGTGTGTATATATATTTATACAAACGCATGTGTTTTTTTTGCACATATATTTTTGTATCTATACAAATGAATTAGTTTATAGTAGCTATACGTTTTTTTTCTTCTTCTTGTTTTTCCATTTCTGCTGCTTTTATTTTGTTATGTCTACTTTCTGCTGTGACAGCTTAAACTTTACTAATTTTTTTGGACACATAGCATTATCTAATCTTCACTTATTTAAAAAGATTCTGTATCCTATATGAATGATTTTCATTTTGGTAACAACATTTCCACAGAACTTTACATTTTGGTCCACCTGATGTAATTTTAAAATAATAATTAACTGATGTTTTGATAAGTTACTCAGTACTTGAGTATTTTCTACCAAATACTTTTTAATTTTTGGGTTTTCCACCAACCGCCGCAGCAACGACACAGTGAAATAAATACACAGAGAGATGGATCCATGAAGGTTCTGGGAGACAGCGTGGCTGACCTGTAGAGCAGCTTCTGGTTGGGCAGGAAGTTGTCGATCCGAGAGATGTTGACGAGCCGGAAGCTGAGCACGGGAACGTTCGGGTTGGCTGTGAAGATCCGCGTGATCCCGGCTGGGAAGGACATCATTAAATCACCTGTGATCTTCACCAGACATCTGAAGAAGAACCAGAAACAGGGTGAGCTCATCCTGCTTTAACCGCCTGATAAAATCTGACCGTGACGTCACCCGGCTGACCGGTTGTGCTGTCCGCCTTTGAAGTATGCGTTGATGTATTCTGTTATGGCGGCTGCGACCGGCCAGGCGTCCTGTGTGCTGAGGGAAATGGGGCTCGGTCCTCTGGACAGGTGCGCTGTGGAGCGGATGTAGATGTCGTTTAGGATTCAAAAGACTTTTTACAGTTAAAGATTAGCTGAATGAACTCATACTAATTAAATTAAAGCTTTTTATACAGCCAATCCTGGAGACATTAGCTGATCTCTGGTGCTGATCCCTAGATCCATCAGATTCCTCACCAAAGATCTGGTCTGGCTCTAGTTAGGATAGCAATAATCTAATCCAGTGTTTTTCAAACCTGGTCCTCAGGGCCCACTGCCCTGCATGGTGTAGGCGTTTCCGGGCTTCAGCACACATGATTTCAATTGATGGCTGATTAACAGGCCTTTGCTGAACTCCAGTCATCTGAATGGTGTTGAAGCGGGGAAACATCTGAAACATGCAGGGCAGTGTGCCTTGAAAAACACTGATCTATTTTATCTATTTATTTTACTACATTGCTTCAAATTTCTGAACATTACAGCAACTAAAAAACCTTTACATCATTTTGGAGACTTAAAATGTAACTAACCCCCCAAAATCTAATTTTCTTTTCCTGGATTAAGTGTCTAAATAGGCTTTTTAGATTTCTATCTATGTTTCTGTGCAAATTTTGATGTTTTTTCTGTAGTATTTTGACTAAAATTGTCTCTGCTGGCCCTTTTGGTCAAACCGTGTCCAAGTAGTTGAATTTTCCTATTGTTACCCAAACGCATCTGAGTAACCATCCCACTCAGACCCACGGCTCCAACCCAGCTGCTGGAGCCAGCAGAGTCCAGAGCGTGACGACCGCAGCATTTATTGTAGTGTTACTCAACTTTTAAATGTGCTCAAGGGTGTATTCACACCAGGAAAGTAATTTCAACCAAACCAAAAGCGAACTTCTTTTTTCCGTTTGGTGGGGTTTCCATTCTAATTGTGCTCAAGTGATTGTTGCTTCCCTTTGACAGAAAAGATGAGGATAAAACGGAGCACAAACAACAGAAAAACCAACATGGAAGTCCTGGTTGTTGCGTGTCTGTTGTGCACATTAGTGCTGCACTAAATTTGAATATAATTCAAACAAAAACTAATCTTAATAAAATACATAATAAATAAAATTGTGGTCAAAACTTTTGGAATTATAATTGATTTTTTTTTTTTTCTAATGGGATATTTCAATTTCAATTCTTTGGTTACGATTCTCAAACTTTTGGTTTTGATGCTTCCTGCTTTTGGTTGAACTCAAAGAATTTTGACAGCTGGAAACGTGAACATTGTGGGTGGGGCCTAAAGACAAACGATGTAAGACGCGTCCCTATTGGTCAGCGCTGACTTAAGCGGCAAGCTCAGATCCCTCCCTCCTCCGAACCGAACAGACACAAGCAGTGGTGACGTACTTCTGTTTAAATTCGGGCCACATCGATCATTTCCACTTGCCTCAATAATACTGAGACAAATTTACGTCCATACAGCTGCATGTTTGTGTTTTAAAGTCAGTTTAAGTTTGTTATAGCAAAGTAAAACACAGGGTTTGTCCTTTTCATGTACGTAAATCATTAAGGTTTATAGTGACCAGGAACTCACTCTGTCTCTGCTGGTCCTGGTGTTGGTAAGGGAGCGGGGAGGCCTGTCCCACCCTGGCCGGACTGGGCCCTCGGTTCTGCGCCCCCCAGTCGCTTGGACTGGAGGACGAGGAGGACGTCAGGGAGTGGCTGGGCTCCGGCAGAGGAGACGAACACAGAGACCGGGACTGAAACACAGAGGGACAACATGATGGCCGCCATCTTTAAGGCCCTCGCTCATAAGTCAGATAGAGCTGATAACAGGGACTCACTCGCTCGCTGCCGCCGAGTCGGGCTGACGACCTTTTGGACCGGGTCGCTCTTTGAGGAGCAGCAGAAACCATTTCGGTCGTGTCGGACATGTAGTTATGTTTGGACCCTTCGGGGAGAAAAATAAAGAGCTGAACACAAAGGCATACCAAAGAAAATGGCAGCAAACATGACAAAGATTGAGCTGCTTAAATAAAATTAAGAAATTTAACATTCTGTTGAGGTCCAACGTGTTTAATGAGGCATTTTTCTCAAGTGAGGAAAAGCATAAACAGCTCCCTCAACATCAGACATTATCCTTGATGAAAGTAAGGACAGATTCACATTTTCACGTTTAATACTTCCATTTGGGTCTGTACTCCTTCTAAAAACAGGTCAATCGCTTTAAAAACAAATAAAAAAAACTAAACAAAAAATAACACACAGCACTTTTTTTGGCAGTAAGTGTCTGGAAAATGAGCAGTTTCAAAAACCTTCCGAAAGTAACATCCCAAATCAGCAGGCACAGTCGGTCACCTAGCAACCCCAGCAGAGTTCCGGCAGTCACCTAGCAACCTAAGCAGAGTTCCGCCCATCACCTAGCAACCCCAGCAGAGTTCTGCCCGTCACCTAGCAACCCCAGGAGAATCCGGCCCATCACCTAGCAACTCCAGCAGAGTTCCACCCGTTACCTAGCAACCCAAATGGAGCCCCAATGCGTTTTGTCAGCTGGTTTTATGCACTGCACAATGGCTGCTGGAAAAGACAAGTGTTTTGTTGGTGACTTACCATCCAGAAGCCACTAGCTGCTTTCTTGCTGGTTGTGCAGAAGGCTCTACTAATGCTTTTCGTTAGCCATTTTGGTCTGCAGCCATTCTCATGTACGAGTGTAAATACTGAGTTGAGGAGTGTGGCCAGCAGCAGATTATTTGTATTTAAAGTGACAAGACGCCCTAAAACAGCTCATTCTGACAGGAGCTTAAAATCTGATTATGCAAGGATGATTTTGTGCAAAACAAAATGTAGAGACCATGTTCTGTGCAGCTTATAGAGCTTTACTAACCTGTTCAAGGAAGCATAATGGATCACTTTTACATAAGTAAATATTCTATTTGACTTTCTCAACAGGCTGAAGTAAAGAGGAGTAAACCTCGGTACCCTTGTGTGAGTCGACGCTGCAGGTTGTCAACTGCGTGTTGAGGTCCAGGCAGTCCTCGTCTTTGTCCGTGGAGAAGCACAGATCCTCCTGAGGTCCTGAATGCCGGGTCAGAGGAGGGGCGTTCCGCCGCGGCTCGCTCTCTGAAGACCGGTGCTTCCTCCGCTCCCCTGCTCCTCCTGCCTCCATCTTTACGCCTCCGTCCTGCGCCTTGGAGCAGCTGCTGTCGCTGAACGGGTTGTGGACAGACTTCCAGTGGGTCAGCTCCTTCTTCGGCGGAGCTGAAGCCACGTCCACAAACGGTCTGCTGCTGCTGTGAGACGGGATCATCCCAGCTGCTGCAGCCAGCGACGACTGGTGAGTCGGACTCCCGATTATCGTGATGGCAAACGGGTCGTCGGACGTAACTGGTGGCGGGAGGCTTCGGTCCCGCTTCCTCTCTCGATCTTTACGATTGGAGGAGGATGAAGAAGAGGAGGAGGAAGAAGGGGGCAGGAGAGTTTTTGTTTCGGCGAGGGAGACGGAAAACGGGTCCTTCCCTCTGGTTTCCTGGGAATGGCGTGGCGGCGGCAGGCGCGTCCAGGCGTCAGACAGGTTCAACGTCTCCTTCGTCCTTTCGAAGCTGGCGAAGAACGGGTCGTCTGTGGGAATGTGTTTGCAGTTCCACACAGACGACTCCGGCTGGGAGAAAGCCGGGAACCGAACAGAACCGGGGTCCATGTCTGGAGGCGCCCGCGACGGGCGCGTTGAGGCGACAGACCAGACGCTAGCGGCCTCGTCCTGCGAGTTGGAGCTGCGTCCAGAAGAAGACTCGTGGAAAGCGGAGAGGAAAGGGTCGGCGGGTCGGCTCAGTGTTTGAGTCTGTTCTTTAGTCTGCGACACCGGCGGCCAGGCGGCCCAGCCCACCAGCTCAGGAGACGGACCAAGAGGCTGATGGGACGGCGAGTCCAAACCGGAGTCTTCAACATTCTCTGGTGATGAGGAATCAGATGAGAAGGCAGCATCTGAAAAGCAAAATAAAACATTTCAGACCAAATCAGCACCAGAGCAGGTCAACCGTCAAAATTTCTTAGGCTCCGGTGTTTCAGTTTAAAGTATTTTAATGTTTTAAATCTACAATATTTAGAATTTAGAGCAAAATTATGCAAAACCCCCCGAAGAACTCATGGCTAACTAAAATAAGAAGGCAGGACGCAACATTTGTGCTAAACTGATGCAATAAATATTGAACAGTGAATAAAAGTGAGAAAAATATCTAAAAGTCAATATTTCTGTACATATTTTGTAACACTGTAGATTTGCAAACCTACAATATTATAAAAACCTCATAACCTTAAACTGTTATGACTGTATTTCTCTTATAAAGTAAAAATATTCATTCACTATGTTATTCATTTATGCCAAAGTGAACAAAGATGAAATCAGCTTTTCTTACATTCAGAGGCACCAAACGCGTTCTGCTCTCTGAACTGATCTCGGCTGTCGAAGCTTTTGGACTTGAAGGCCAACTCCAGCGGAGGACCAAACAGGCTGTCCGAACCCGACGCCGTCGAACCCAACCTGACGAAGGAAGAGCAGACACAAAGCCATACCTCAGACTGAAAGTGAAGTACAATATAAAAGGCAGCGCCTCAATTTAAGCTTGTTTTTATTTTTTAATAGTTAATGTGAAATGTTTTATTTATCATCTCTTTTTAAGGGGTGTGACCAACACTGAATTAAATATGACGCAACACGAAGAAGTCCTCATGGATGTTGATGACTTTTGCCATGAAGTGTAGATAAAGCTACTTTTAATGCAAAGTTGCATTAAAAATTGCATTAAATGTGTCAACTTTGCATTATTCTGTAAATAATGACATTTTAATGCAAAGTTGTCTTAATACTTGCACTAAATGTTCATTAAAGTGTCAACTTTCCATTAAAAGCATCATTATTTACCAAATGACACTTCATGTCACCAGTCATAAACATTCATGAAGACTCCTTTATGTTCAAGATTTGTGTTGCATCACATTTATTAATGTCATAAACTCCTTCAAATAAAGTGTTAAAGTGTATTGCATTTTAAGAAATAAAAAGTGTTCTTGAATAAATAAAAGAACTGAGCTGGGTTTTTCTTTAGCATTTTCTCTTTCATACATTTCTTTTATTAGCTTCAGTGGCCACTACAGAACGCGGAAATTTGATTAATCGTCATAATAATCGATAGATTACTAAAATAATTGTTTAAATCAGCCAAAGTTGTTACTTGAAAAATACATCAGTAGTGTTGTTCTTTATGGGTTATCTGATGTCACAATATTTTTTTTTTACCTGCAAGAGTCGTCTACAGTAGAAGGAGGGACCGGGTCGGTCGGCATGCTTTTTTGTCTGTCGGCCATATTGGATTTAACAAAAATAATTTCTTGCATTTGCAGCTGATGGCCAGTAGTTGATAGTATATTTTATGATGCATTAGTGACCACTTCAGTGGTCTGTGTGCATTTATAACATAAAAATCCACAAGAAGCACAAGAAAATGGCTTTTAGATAACTGTCCACAGTAGAGACCGCTAAAGGGTTACCCCCATGTGTGTACATGCTCTCACTCCTGCTTTTTTTTTTTTCAATAAAAAAGTTTTTTTTCTTGTCTGACCTCCAGAGGAAACAGGAAATAAGGATTTGAAAAACAACCTACTGAGATGGAAGCCATGATGGATAAAAATAAATGAATGATGCAGAGAGGCCAACATGAGCTTCAGACTGCTGGAAGGCCAATAATGACGCAGCTCAACCTCTAAATGCGTCTCTCTGCCCTGCAAACAGATGCACACAAAGAGGAGATGAAGCAATGAAGCGAAAGGCAGACCCCTCTCACCTGTCGTGATCAGTGCTGGAGGTGGACCTGCGTAGGCCTTCCTGCTCCTTGTCTGCAGAGACAGGACACACATGGGATAATCTGACTCACAGCAGAGGATGTTCTCTAATCAGTATTAATCAGCAATCTTCCTCAAAGCGCTGAGAGGAGGCGGCACAAGGGAAGAACCCATCAGTCGGTTCCTCTACGATAAATATGAGCGTTTAGTCTGGAGTCACTGCGCTGCAACAACTCCTCGCGTCGAGGAGGAATATTAATCTGCTGCTGCTGGATTTATGAGAGAGAGAGAGACTCCTTGGAGCTGGACTGCAGCAGGACGCATCCTCCCACTACCGCCTAACCTGCTGACAGATAACGACCCAACTGGTGATCAATCAAGCCTCAGAGCACGAGCGGAGTCACCTGAGACTAATTGGAGTGGAGTGGCTCGTGTAAGGTCAGCTAATGAAGAGATTTACTGTCTGTGGGGGGCAGAGAAGGCTTCTCTGTTAGGTCTCTGCTGAAAAATGACATGGAGAGAAGAAGAACTGGTTTCTACGGAAGAGGATTAGGGCCAGTGAAAAAGGAATTCTGAATAGTCTCCTGAGTTCAAGTGAGAATTCTGGGTAAAAAAGTCCATATTCTGAGATTAAAGTCAAAATTATGTCAAAAAAAAAAAATTTAATTCTGAAAGAAAAAAAAAAAAAATCTGAATTCTGAGACTGAAGTCAAAATTCAGAGAAAAAACAGGACATCTACACATTTCCTGAGTTCTCCACAGCCTTTCCCCACTGCAGGGGAAAGGCTGTGGAGAGGTTGGGGTCTAGTGCAGCTTGTTCAAACCTCGATTCTGTCCATGGTTTTCTCAAACCTTCCTACTGCAGCTTTGACCCCATAATGGTGAACACACTGTTTTTGATATGCATATTCCTGATGTGGGGCAGTGGGTAGCTCTGCTGGCTTGTAGTAAGACGGTCTAAGGTTCAAATCCCAGCATGGTGTCTTTCTGCATGTTCTCCATGTGCATGTGTGGGTTCTCTCCAGGTACTCCAGCTTCCTCACACAGTATAAAAACATTACCTTTAGGTTGATTGGTCTCCTTAAATTGGGAATCCAGACATTGCTGGGTATAAATGACAAGCCTATTAAAACAATGGTTACTTACATCATTATAAAAAGGTAACTTTTTAGAGTAGAGCTGTTAAAATCAAATCAAGGTTACTTTGAAATAAAATCTGCTTAAAATTTTGATAAATTAAAAAGAAATATGTTAGTTTATCTTTTTTCTTGTTTATAATTTTCTTTGCCAGTTTTTATACACTTTATTCATTCCCAGCAAAAGGTGATTAACAAGAAGTCGTCGGCATCACAAACATAATTTCACTTTGAGTTGATCTGCAGTTTCGGTTTGAGTCGGAAACCGCTGACTCACCTCGATGCGAGGCGGCTTCGCTGTCTTCTGATCGGCCTCCAGCGGCGCTGCAGTTTCCTGTAACCACACAGCAGAACATTTCAACCATCAGTGGCGCTCAGTCAAACACAGTTTATAATTAACATACACTCACAGTGCTGTGAAAGGACTTAATCTGTTTTTTGTTTTTCTGTCACTCATAAATGTTTCATATCAAAGAACAAGTTGTAATTCCACTCAAAGATAATCTTAGTTTTTAAACTCTCCACTATTATTTATTAAGGTCAATCCAAGCCAGCCTGGTCGAATTATGAATTAACTTTGATTAAACACATTTTTGATTCTATTTCTAAAGTTGCACTCGGGTCCGAATAATGACAGACTTAGATAGCTTAAATGGAACTTGTCTGACAACACGATGTAGGCCAAACTTGTGGAAAAGCAACACAAGTTTTTAACCTAAAGGAGTTTAAAAACATATTAGAAACAAAGCAACCGAGATCTACAAGTTTGGAAAGGGTTACAAGGCCATTTATATGGTTTTAGGAGTCCAGCAAACTGCGGTAAAAACTATTATAAAGCAACCAATCTACAGTCAAACATGGCGGTGTTAGAGTCATGGTCGGGGGGCTGCTTTGCCATTTCTATACTTGTACGACTTGCTGTAAACAATTAAATAAAAAATTCTGATTTCTACCAGAAAATCTTGAAGGAGAACGTCCAACTATTATTTTCGACTATGTTCTGCAGCAAAGGCAATGAACTGAAGTGAATGGATTGGATTAAAAACCCTTCTACAATTAATGTTCTGGACTGGCCTAGTCAAAGTCAGAATTTAGAGATGCTGTGGCTTGACCTCAATCGTGCAGTTTGCTCCAAACGGCTGAATTGGTCAAAATGCCTCCATAATTAAGTAAAAGGAGGCTGGTTTGGAAGACTTTTTCCTCCTTGTTATTTGTTCAGAGCACTGCAGGCTGCAGGAAGATAATTATGTTAACATAAAAAAAACATTCAAAAACAAAGTGAATGAATTAAACTTACTGGATAGATGCCGCTTTGCAGGAACCTAGAAATAAAAAAACAGTACAAGTTTAAAAAAAAAAAGTATTTAAAAGTCAAATAATTAATGGAATTTCTCTGTGGCAGGTTTAAGATTGAGAATTTGTTCTCTTCTAAAATGCACAAATGCAGCAGATCTCAGGAATAACCTGCTGCCTCGTTCCTCTGTTGGGCGGCAGCGTCAACGTTCCCACGGTGGCCTTCAGCTCCTTCTCAGTGGCGACAGAGTTGCTGCGGCTGCTGCTGGCTACGGGTCGGATCTGGATGTGGAACTTCTTCGGCTCCTCGTCGTCAAAGTCTGAATCGCTGGAGTAGAAGTTGTCCTCCTTCTCAGAGCAGCGTAAAGGAAGCGTCAAGAAAAACCAGCTCAGATGGCAAATGGTGCTGCGAAACGATAGAGACTGGCTTTTGAGAGAAAGCCAAAAATTTGTTTAAAATTTCCTTTGAATTGAGAATAGTTTTAACAATAACACGTTTTAATTGTTGCAGACCATCTGTGTGACATATAAAGTAAATAAAAAAGTCTGGATGTAGCTTAGAATAACAAGAATTTGCTGCTGCATGTTTCTATTTTTAAAAATGTTATGCTCATTAAATGTATTTAGCCCAATTGGAAGTTGTTGTTGTTTTTGGTTTACAACAATAAATAGAAGTGGATATATTTCATATAACAAACCGAAAGTGTCAAAAGAGATCTATTCAATTCTTTTTTCAAAAAATAAATGTGTCTTATATACTAAATAGGTAGTTTAGAAGTTTGTGACATTACAGAAAAAAATTAAATTTTAAAGAACAAAACAAAATATACATTTAAGCTCAACGTTATTGATATAATTCATGGGCTGATTTAGATTTAAAATTATTTTAATTTAACCAAAAAGTTTAATTTTGATAGGAAATGAGATGATTTTTTTTTAAAGATTGTAAACCAATGAAAGTATCAAAAAATATCTTTACTTTCTCAATAATAATTGGAAAAATGTGTATTTAAACCCTTCAAATAATGGCTAAGATTTTTGCATGATATTTTGATGATTAATCTTTGGAGATGAACTCCGAGGTTTTGAGGTAGTAAGGCCTCTTTGCCGTCATCCTAAACTTTTGCTCCATCTACAAATATCAGATTCAAGTTGACCGAGCGAGTACAAAACGTTGATATAACTATGGATGTAAAAATAGGATATCATTCTGAGTGCTGTCAGCTCGGATGACGAATCCCTCGTCATCTACTTCCAGTGGTGAATTCTGCGAAAACAAGAATAAACACAGAGAAAGTTGGAGAGACGGACAGCAGCAGCTCAGAGACAAACGATGCACATTCGACACACAGGCATGTTCTCACATGGCGTAATCCAGCGCCTACAGAGAGTCCTTTATTTGAGAAACGACTGAGTAAATATACCTCATCGATTGTAAACAGAGTTTAACTCAAGTGTGGGTCAGCGACTTTAACAGGATCTGAGCAAGAGCTCAAACAGTGCTGTGTCCTGAAGCTGAAACAGTAATTTAACTTATTTATTTAGAAGTTGTACATAAATATTAAACAAATAAAGAAAAGTTTAAATCTGACCCATATGAAACTACAGGTTTCAATAAATCAATCTGTAGAAACTGACTTACTGCTGATTAATCTGAGTGTTAAAGTGACAGAATCTGATTTAGAGAAGAAGAGAATGGTCTAATCTAAAGGAATGGAGATTATAATCCAACACTGTACCACTTCACTTTTCAAGAAGAGATTAGAAACAAAGTGACGTTTATCCCACTGGAGACGGTCACAGAGTTAACTTTTAACAAATGCAAAAAAAAAAATAAAAATCATTATTTGAAAACTGCACATTTTATTTACTAAGGTCTACTTGGTTATTTTTATTTATTAATATTTATTTGAAAATTGCCAGTTCAAGTTTATTTTTTAAAAATGTGACAATATGTGTCAATGAACATTTACATTTTCATCTCTAGTCTCATGTAAAGTATGAAGAAATATCCAAAGAAATATATTTTCACAGCATTGCATCTGCAAAGTTACAATGCTGGCACTGAAATAATGTGATGGAACATCTTTTCGCCTACTTTACTATGCTTGCCTACTTTGATCAAAACTGTCTTATGTTTACAGAAATTGGAAATTAAGATACTGAAACTGCCAGTCACGACTTTTCTTGCATGGTAAATGTTAGTGCAAGCTCTGAAGTTGGGTTTTGGAAGATCTCTCATCGTTTATTACACGTACTGATTGCTATCAAAGGTATTTTGCATCTAAATGTACATTGCATCTTTGCATTCACTTTGCATTAGATTAAATCATTAACAAGCATTAAAAAGTGAACACAAAAGGCTGTCTAGGTTTCAAACAGGCTGATTACTCTTTAGAAAATTGAGTGCTGTAGTTTTGACTATTTGCTCGTCCAAACACTCCTTCAAGAATGCACAGAAGGAAAAGAAAATCTACCCAAATGTTGGACCGATCATAAAAGTGAGTGTAAAACTTTAACTCCTTATGACAAAATCTAACAGTGAAGAAAGGTAAGGAGAATCAGCCAGAGTAGTTTAAAGACGTTTTGTTTACTCTCCTTCATCATCCGTCTGTTAGATGGATTTTTGGCAACGTCCAAAGCCCTTTCACACACTAACTGCTCTTAACACGGCCCTGCATGTAGGGAAACACGTACACACGTTTCCTCACGCGTACACACTCACTTCCACTGTCCCGGCAGGATAATCTTAGAAGGTTCTTCTCAGAAGTGCAGGAATAAACTTGGAAAACCCCAC
This sequence comes from Girardinus metallicus, assembly GCA_903067095.1. NCBI lineage: Eukaryota > Metazoa > Chordata > Actinopteri > Cyprinodontiformes > Poeciliidae > Girardinus > Girardinus metallicus. Next base: position 26,938 of record CAEGAE010092013.1, on the reverse strand, counting down.
ATCATCCATCTTGTTATTTAAGCACACACACACACACACACACACACACACACACGATCTCTCCCTTCCAAACTCTGGACAAAAACACTGTTGTAATAGATTACACACCCTCAAAACACCAGAGTATCTGGTATCTAGGATAGGGTGAGAAACAGAGTCTGTGTTTTTTAGCTTTTAGCTGTGAAATATGTCAAATACTCACCAGTGCCTCTGGGACAGCTGAATCTCTGCAAATATAGAAAGAAAAAAACAAAAGGTGTTACTTTTAGCTCAGTCTGAAGCCAGAAGTAAAGAACCGATGCGGGGAGTGAGCAGGAAGGAAGTGCAACACCGCTGAGTTTCTGATGAACCTAAAAATCGCTGACATATGGTGATACCTGGAGATTTGACCCAGGGGTTTCATTTCTGATTTACTAAGAGAAAAAGGAAGAATAAAAGACAAGATTTTTGTGTCTTATTTGACAACAGAAAATATGCCACCCTGATAAGAGATGGTTGGAGAAATATTGACGTCAATATCACAACAGCTGCATTTCCATTACACATATGTAAAATTTTATCTCAAAAAACAATTTCGCCATTACAATGTTTCCTTTAGATAATAAATACAATTGAAATCTCATGTAAATAAGTCTCTTCATGCAATAAATAATTAAAAATCAAAGTGCTGATGGATGTGAACACTTACAAGATATATGAAGCTCTGGAAAACATTCAGAGACCACTTAAAATAATCTGTTTCTCCGATTTTACTTTTTATAGATATGTGTTTGAGTAAAAAGAACATTGTTCATTTATTCTTTAAACTACTGACACGTCTCCGAAATACCAAGCAGAAATTTAGTATTTATTTGCAGAAAATGAGAACTGATCAAAATAGTGGAAAAGATGCAGGGCTTTCAGACCTCAAATAATGCAAAGAAAACAAGTTGATATTCATCTAGAAACAACAATACTAATGTTTTAACTCAGAAAGAGTTCAGAAATCAACATTTGGTGGGATAATCAGGAGGTTTTCAATGGGGTTCAGTGCAGTGGTGTCTTTATATATGTTTGAATCTCTGTCTTGCCAGATTTGGTTCAAACACAGCAACGCTAAAACCAAAAATTCTGGTAAAAGATTGCTCCTTTCACTTGATTTCACTCAAAACTCTGGAAATAAGCAGGTTATTTATTCATTATATTGTGATCTAGTTCCTTTGAACTATATCTGACCTAGCCATCACCCCTCCTTAAAGCGGCCGCCTTTCCTGTATGGCTTTTTGTTTGCACAAACTCACGTGGAGTCCGGCTCCTTGTCCCTCTTGCCCAGACCGGGGATTCTGAAGGCTTTTGCTCGAGTCTTTTTCCCGCCTTCAGGGGTCAAAGCTGCCATGTACTCCTCAAAACCAACTGAAGCTACAGGCAAAAAATAAAAATAATTTTTTACCATCTTTTTTGTTTTTAAATAGACATTGCCAATAGACACAATAACTTTTTTAAAAAAAAATATTTTGTCTTTTCTTTTCGTTTTATGCTCAGTCTTAATTCAGAGTAGATGGAGAAAGAATGAGCTCACTGTACCTGGCCTCTCTTTGCCCGTTCCTTTCTGCTCAGCAAATTTCTGAATGAGGATGTCGATGCCGATGTTTTCCACATTCTGCTTAAACTCCTCGTGGACCTACAGCCCAAAGTGACAAATGAGCTCTGAACGCAAGGCTTGAAAATTGACCAGCTGAGGTGGCCCACCGTGTTTTTGTATAAAAAGATATTAAGTTGACAGGAAATGTAAAAATATTACTGGGTAATTATGTTACTTGAAGACATTCCTGACAATACTTAAACTCACAACTGTAGAGTCTTAAAAGCAACAAATCAAAAAATATATTTAAAATAAATACCAATTATTTGCACTTCAGTTAAATCCAAACTAAGTCATCAGTCAGTGGATCTAAAAACTTGATGTGATGCTGATCACATTTAGAACCAGCCCATGTCATAAATGAAACAACCAGCTGCATGCCAAGAAAATGTCAATGCTGTTCAATTTGATTTAATGGTTTCAGCATGGAATAATCACAGATTTTAAATTTGAATCTAAGATTCTAAGGAGCTGGCAAGTTTACTTTGTGAAAGTTCACAGGACAATCTTTATAGTTAGATTGTTTTGTTACCACAGCTACAGTCTGATACTGAGAGTTTGAATTTGAGCTCCATCTGTTCACAAATACATCTTATAATACAATGGAGGAAAGCCTGAAATGCCTTCATTGTTCCCACAGTTTAGCACATTTGCACAGAGCAAGTATACTCAAGCATAATGTTTTGTGCTAAATCAATAAACCAAGCCTTAAAAATAACAAAATTTAGAAAGAATGAACCAAAACTTGATGCTACATTCAGCTCATAACTTATTCTACTCTGAAGACTGAATCCCAAATGCTTACAGTACAAAGGGGAGTGAAAGACAGAAAAGCAAAGCTCCAGATAAACAGGATCTTTATCATCAAAGCCGTGAAGTCCAACTCACCTGTCCCACCTGGACGTGGGTGTCCTCTATGGAGTGAGAGTAACTTTTAATCAACTGTTTCATCTGCCTCAGATGCGCTTCTTCGATTTCCTGAAACCTCTGCTCAAACATGAACACAGTCACAAAAACAGAAGAAATTGGTAAATTTCCACAGAAAATGCTGAACTTGTCATTTTAACTTTGTTTGATTTGCAATCATTCAAACTGCCTTTGTGTAATCGTCACAAATAGGCACACAGATGAGATCTTACTGTCTAAGCATTTTGAAATCTAGAAGAATATTACGAAAAATGATCAGTTACACAACAATAACTGTCATTGTGCAACTTAAACTACTTTAAGAAATCCACATGGCATTTCACTTTCTCAACCAAAAAAAAAAACAAAACATATTTTAATAACTGCAGGTGTCAGTATTTTTGATCATTTTGCTTGTTAATGGTAAAAGATGCACCGAGACACATAAGAGAAAGCAAAAAAATACTTTGAGAAAAGCTTTCAAAAGAGCTCTACAGAAATGTAAGATTTAAGAACATTTATATTTGTTTCAGCCAGATCTTTTGTTACTTTGTTTTACAAGTATAGTTTTTGTTTGTTTTTTTTTTGTTGAGGAAGTTCCACCAGTGAGATTTAAAAAATAGGAACAGGATTTGTTAAAATTTAGTTTTACATCCAGATCTATTTCTCTAGAGTTGCCATATGCAGTGACATGCTTTTATTTTGTCGTTTGGTTGACTTAGAAGCCAAATACTGCAGTAAAAACTAAAATTATTAAAAATGAGTGTTATTGTTTACCAGTGTGGTAGCTTCAGCTGAAGACTGGAGCTTCTTTAATCCCCAACATTTAGTAATAAAATCAAATGGGAGGTTCACTGAACCTTCTGTATTTGCAGGGATTGGGAATCACAACCACCCACAAATAGCAGAAATAGCTTTAGTTTTATTTATGAAAGGTCTCCCTTTCTTCATTTTACAATAATCCACTAACCTATGTGTCTACAGACAAAATCCAAGTAAAATACATAAAAGGTTTTGGGTTTTTAAAGTGACGAAATGGGAAAAAGGTCAAAGGGAATGAGAGGTCTTCTAAGGCACTGTAGTTTCACTTTAATATTTGATGTCAAATCATCCTAGTAATAAAACAAGAAGGAAATGCACACACAAAAACCTAAATTAGTTCTCTAAATCCAAACTAACGGAGCTCATTAAAAAGCACAACAAATTATATATTTTTTAGTCTAACAAAAACACCTTTGAACAAAAATGCCACACACCTTAACAATTACAGCCAGACCTTCCTCCTCTGAGCTATTACAGGAACTAATTGATCACCAGGACTCCATTCATTATTTCAAATGTAAAACACAGAAGTGCACATTGGGATTTGTTAAATATTTCCATGGAAACAGCTGCAGTAACCATGGAAGCACAGCGGCAGTGATTAAAGGTAATGAGCATTTTACAGCTTGTGTGTGTGGAAGTGGGTGTTTAGGAGTTGGGGGTTTAGGTGGGCTGAGGTTCTTTTATCAGTGGTTTGATGGTACATGAATGGATGGGATACGGGGCTCTGTTCTGGTGGGACGCCACACAGGGCGGCTTGAAGCCAATGAGAAGGAGGAATGGATGAATAGCCAGATCAGAGGGAGGGCGATCAGTAACGCTGGGGTCGACGCTGACCTGGGCGGACTCGCTCATCTTCTGCTCAAACTCTCCTCCCACACGGTTGTACTTCTCGATGCACAGCGCGAAGGACTCCGCCGCTTTCTTAGACTTCAGCTCCGCCTAGCGAGGAGAAGAAAGAAAATTGCAGCTTTCAAGCCTCTGACTCACAGAGCTGACATTAAATTTAACAGAACAGCTATATTGAGACAATGTCAGAACTGTAATTAGAAATACTCAGTGTGAACTAATGCGAAATGTGATTACTGAGCTGTAGCACGCTGAGTGCCTGCAAATAGTACAGTGGATCTTTGCTCCAGAGTGAGACAAGGGAGGTAACTGTGCATTGTAGTCGCACAACAGTCAACAATAACGTGACATGATCAACATCTCTGACGAATCGGAACGCGAAGCTTAAGAGAACATCACCAACAGCTGAGTAATGTACTCGTCCATTTCCTTTTGAGGACTCAAATTAGCTCAGTTCTAAGTATAAATATAAAAAACTGCTATAGAGACATTTTTAAGAGAAATATGGATGTATGGATGGATCTTTGAGACAACGGTAGAAGGAATAAGGTGTGGAAATATTCTCCTTTTCTTTTTCCATACTTATCCAAAGCAGGAAAATTCATAAAACAGTCAGTCTTTGTTTTTTTGTTTTCAAGCTTTTCAAAGTTTTTTAAAAGTAAAACTTTTATTAGCAATCCAACCACATTAAGGTATTACTCTGTTAACAAATGATACTGCAAATGTGGTAAATTTCAAGTCCCTGAGTCTTTAGGGTGAAAAATGCAGCACAATGTAATTATCTCAATTTATTTCGTGGAATTTTTATTTTAGTTTGCACACTTCTGTGCCAAATGGCTGAGAAATAAATTTTAAAGTAGCAGCAAACCTTCTCTAGTTCTTTCTGCGGCGCTCCTTCCTTCCTGAGTCGGTCCAGTTCCAAACACTTGGTGTGGTAACCTTCCTTCGACTTCTGAAGGTGGCCGTTCTGAACCTGCAGCGCCTGCACAGCATCCACCGTTCCAACCATCTCCTCCTTTGTCTGGTTGACACACAGTTCACGTTTGACGTCTTGGCTTTATTAAGGGCACGATACAAACAGACTACATGCAACACATAATGTTTACATTCCAGGCATTTACCTTACGATGACCTTTAACTTGCTCGTCTCCATACTTGTTAACCTCCCGGATCAGATCGTTCATCTTCTTCATCAGCTCCAGGTGGCAGAGAGCCAGTTTGTCAGAAGATACCCGAAAAACATCCCACATGGGCGCAAAAGTCCTAAAGAAGAGACAGATGACCAATCATTCTTTAAAAATAACACTAATGATTGGAAAAACAAAGATTTAACAAAGAAAAAATATCCTTCTTTTTCACTCAAATAATTAATAGTGGAGCTGTAAGTGGTTTTATGCGTGTGCAACTTTAACTTAACGAACATCTGGTTTCAAAAGTTTATTAGAGCAGATGATTGTTGTTTGTAGTACATCTGCAGAAATCTTACAAAAATTGTTGCTTTTGTTGATCGTTTGATGAACAAAACAACACAAACAGTTAAAAACACACATGCATTAAAGTATAAGAGCTAAATATCACGCAGGGCAGTGATTTAATCATAAATATGGACATTTGGTGATGCAGATGGCACTCATACATATAACACATGCAGCCATATGACAGTCACATTGATAATTACGACAACAACCCCAGGGAGAAAAGGGAGCACTAGTTACATGTCTGTACTCACCCCAGTTGACTTCCATTACTTGCTATTTTAGCCAGTTTGCTCATTGATTTGGAGTAAGTCTCTTCAATGGCAGCCCTGCAAAACAAAAACGTTTTAACACAATCAAGTCATTTAGAGGAACCTGTGACACAGCAGGAAACGGGTTTATACAAAAGAATTACAGTGCTGTAAAATATAAATGTAAGACAACAAGGTGATCTATCATTTGGGGTTTCTGGTTGCATGTTTATAGCAAAACTATTAAGTGAAAAAGGGGCTACTAACACTCAACACTGAACAGCTTGAAAAAGAAGCTGTCATTATACTTCTTAAAGTATAATAACCTTTATCAGAATCAACTAAAATCCTCAGATTTCTACTGAATAGTAGAAATCAACCACAAAGCTTTGACTGGTGAACTTGAAATAACTTCTCTATTTCTTGCGTCACCGCCCTCACAGCAAATCTAATTGCTTTGATTCGCCAAACAAATTGAGGAATTTCATAAAGTTTTCTATAACAGAAAGCTTTCAGGGCACACAAAAAGAAATCCAACCCTGATCTGGCTGGATCACACTCTGGTACCAGAGCGCTTCTGTTTCATTTCCTGACCGCTGATTCGCTGTGTGCTGCTGTCAAACAGATAAGTGAGTTCGTCCTGTGAGGAATGTGGACAAGTGTTCTGAATCAATGTCAGGATTATATCAGCGGCATAACAGCTTCCTCTGTGCGCGCCAACTTTCAGCGCTGACATCTCAATACCCTGTGGAATCCTACTTTCACAACAACAACCTGCTCCACTTTTTATTTCGACTGCAGCATTTACACACTGCAGCCAAGTCTATCAGACTCACGTATGTATTTTGCAAAAATAAAGAAGGTGAGCATCACGCCTGCTAGTACTGCTTCAGTCAGAAAGAGAAACCTTGGCTTGCGTCCTGTATTCAGAGAAAAAGTGTTTTGAAATGAGATAAAAATTCACTTTTCTTATTGTTTTGACCTTAAATATCTAAGTAGATAAATAAAACCCAGTTAGAAAAAATACGCTAGTTTATTGATTTAAATGTAATTAAATTTTGTATATCAACCAGATGTAGAAATATGTGAAACATCCATTTAAAGTGAAAATTTGAGTCAGTTGACTTCAATAAACAGGCAGTGGGTCAGGAGAGGACACCTTATTCTATTAAAGTTAAACTTTATTAAACTCTAAACCGTACAACGTTAGTGAAAGTGCATCGCTGCACAAGCAAAGTAGGTGGAAAGCTGTACTTTTAGACAGAGGCATTTGAAAAAACATCATAAGATTTTGACTTTTCAAAAGTTAGGACCACACTCACTTTCCATAGGAGTACTTAGGCCCTAACACATTCTGCAACCAACTCTGATTAACAGAGGTCACCTGAAATCAAAGTGTGGACTCGTATGTCACAAAGAAATACTTGTGAGCAGAATGAAATATTTCCTGTATGTCACGTTTGTTTGGTACAGTACGCATAACCTTCACAGCAACTACGTAACTGCAGAAAAGAGCCTGCAAACTTTCAAGTACAAGTAAAAGACAAACTTAACAGCAGAATTTATAATAAAAACACAAATTAAACTGAAAATGAAACCCACATGAATCCTTTCAAACAGCCAAAATTAAACAGATTAAAATGCCCCCCTAAAATCTATTCTTATCCTTTTGTATGTGAAGACCTTTTAACTGAATAATCATTAATTAAATTACTGCTTATAACAAGAATTTAAGTGTGATGGGAAACCAGGGAGTGGGCTGTGATAAAAATGAGAAATAATCTGCTGATTCACAACAAAAGCTGCCTGTTGTTGGATTGTTTAAGTATTACATGTTGTTTCTTTTAATGAAAGCCGTAAAAGTTTAAAAAGATGACAGATCTAAGCTCCTCCACTGTTACTAAAAACTAAAATCAGAGCTAGAACTGAATACAGATGTCAGTCTTAGCGGTTCTTTTTGCATGTTTTTATGAAATATGTGCAACGACGGAATGAGACAAGGTTTCTTAAAGTTTGTTTCTGTTAATTAGGTGCAAACATGTTCTTTTGTTAACGACTCAACTACTTTAACCCTTGAAAATATATATGCTTCTTTGTAGCAAAGTATTAAAGTAGAACACTTTATTTAAGATTTTTTATCTGAGAAAATATTTTCACCTCGCCCAAAAGATGAGGTGGGTTTTCTGGCTCTAAGATTTTATTTGCAGTAGCGACGGCAAACCCGGTTCTTTGGGTTGAAAATGTTGCTGAGCCCTGAGCTTTGTGAATGGAGAAAGAAAACAACGCTCATTTGATAAAATTTAAAGTTCTCTTTAAATTGTATTATATTTACAGCAAAGAGCTTCACCACATGTTGTTTCTCCAAACATCTGATGTACGTAAGCAGCAAAAAATGATGAAGACATGAGTCAAAGGTCAGGGAGTCGATTTGCATGATATTAAGAGGGATATACTTGATTTCCCTGCCATCTGCACGCTCCTGACAGGTCTTTGAAAGCACACAGGTTTAAACACGAGCGATAAACCAGCAGGTGAAACTAAACACTTCATTTCTAATCTCTGACCACATCACCCAGCCTTGCCCTTTTCTCCTCTTTTTCTCAGAGTACAGAGTCAGGAATGTTGGATTTCACCGAGCCACCTCCCACATTGACCTTACCTCTCTCGGACAAACTCGGCGAGCTCTTTGGTTGCCAGCTGGCCATGCTTCATGTTGTGGTATAGCACGTCAAAGCCGGCATTTTTCTCCCCCTGCAGAGGCACAAATTAAAACAGATACCTCCTGTTAGCACCAAGTCAGGAAACGTCAAACTGGCAGAGCTCATCCAGGTGATGAAAACAATTTTTCAGGGTTACAGAGAGCAAACGAGCTGCAGTAAAAATAAAAACACGGTCTCACCGGTATATGACTGACAGTTTTGGATCAAACTAATGTGGTAAGATATATTTTCACCGTTATTTGGCTGTTTTGAACTACAATCGGCAGTAACCAGGTTTCAAAATGCTACAATGCACCTTTCTTTAATACATACTTGGTAGCCACTGTTAGTAACACAATTTATATTTTCTCACAAAAAGATATCAGTTTGGCAACTAAATTTACTCTCTTGTACTGATCTCATCTTGTACTGATCTCATCATAGTTTTACATTGTGGTGTCATTTCTGATTTTTATTTTCTATTTTCTGTTGTTTGAGCACATTAGCTTTTTGCTTCGAGTGTGGAAACTGGAGAATGAATAAACATGGTTTTCTTTGCTCAACACTAAATCCCTTGAACCGTCCAGCCCAAAAATATATAAACAGACAAATAAAAAAAAAAAAAAAAAGGTCAGCAAACAACATTAGAGATGTTGCTGCACTGAGAACAGACATGCTTCCCCCTGGCTTAATGTAATTAGGTTGTTAAGCTTATTTGTGAGTACTGATGTTTAGTGAAATTGGCCAAAAACATGGCGGATTAGTGATCCTCCACGTTTCTGTCATGTCCTAACGTCTTTATTTTATTTTATTTTATTTTACACTGACAGCATCAAGACAAAGCTCTCGATTTACCAGTCGATCCAAGTTCCTGTCCTGCAATGACCTGCACCTAAAGATTATTTTAGTAACCAATTATTGTACTCAATTATTTTGATGATTAATCAGATAGAAAACTGGCACATAATTTAACCACTTCAGCATATTAAGAATACGTAAAAAATGGAAATGTGTCAATAAATCCCTTTTTTAAAATAAGAAAATTAAACATTTTATTGCATTACTTGATCGTTTGAAGAAATGGATGCATATTTGCAGATAAAAAATATTCTAACCTTAAAAAGAAAATGCATATATTGTTTGTGCTGGTTTGGCTTAACTGCTTCTGACTCTGTTGTTGTTTCAGAGTCAGTATCCTCCAATTAACAATAAATTACTAAATGAACTCTCAATTATTTCAATAGTCGATCAATCATGATTAATCTTTTCAGCCCTAATAAACACTCACTCATTAATACAGCTAGTATTTAGAGCAAATATAGCCTGTCTTGGTGAGTTATTTTGAAAATATGATGGAAATGCAGTGTGATTTTTGAAGATTGACTCCTCACTCGCTCCGCCACCCAGTAAAACCACGATCAGTTCTAATGTTGATGGATGGCGATGCAGAGGTGCTGCACACTGCACCACCATGGCAGAGCAAATGCTCTCATTAACTGTGGTGGGTTAGTATTTACTGCAGAGTCCGTTCTGTGGTGGAGTGAAGTCGAGATGTAAATTGGGTCTAAGTGATGATGTGTCCAAAATCTGACATTTTTCTATAGAGGCATTCAGCATTTCACTACTGTTTGAGAAAAAAAATGCATCAAATGTAATGAAAATACCACAAGAGAATCACCACTCTCTTAAGTGTCACGTTCATTTTTTTCCATCTGTCAAACACAAATGTCAAAAAAATGTCAGGAAACCAGAATGCCTCCTGTGCAACCAAGAAGATTTAACAGACTACATCATCACCTCAGGTCCATCAGTGCTATAATTTCTCAAACCTACACCTGTCTTTACATAACTCTCTATAATCCATGTAAGTCCAGCTGAGACAGACACAGTCACTAAAATGGGTGTGTCTGCACTTCGGCCTCACCGCATTTTTAGTAAACAGTTGGACTCCTTGTGCAGCCACAGACAGCCAGCTGCTTCTCAAGACCTAAAAATAACCCGTTTGAGAAGAACAGACCCTTTCCCAGGTACCAGGGGAATGGCTGGAATGCCAAGAAAAGCTCGGCAGTCACCACACAGACATATGTACCCAACAAACGGAGACACAGACGGCTGCAAGAGGAAAAACCAGACATCAGAAAGCAAGCTGAGAGGAATCTTAAACAGTCAACACCAGACTAGACAACAGTAAGCAAGCACCATCAATCTCTTGTCCATAACTCCTTTATTATTTAAGTAAAAAACAGAAGATCTGATTTGACTTTAGTAGATGTTCCATGTCCTTTTGGTCCTTCTTAGGTAATTTGTGCACATTTCACAGGTTAACCCAACATTACAGAACTTAATCTGATAGTTTTAAAGACATATTTTTCTCGTTCCAGAAATTAAAAAAACTCTAAAGTCCTGGTTCAGGGATAACATTGATAAAAAGTGGTTGTTTGTAGGGGCATTTCTTCACATAAAGCTCCTCAGAGCTTCTTCCTCTAATCCGGTTATTAATCAGACTTGTCAAGCCTCAACCTTCAAATAGTCCTTTAAAAGTGCATCAAAACCTTCAGTACCTTAGAAGATCCAATACTACTAAATAATCTTAAAATATATTGTGTTTTTAGAAAAGTTTTGGAGAACAATTTAGGAAACGTTTACACTAATTTCACAATTTGGACAAATTATTCAAGATTTAAAGATATTTACTTTAACAGTAACCTTAAAATGAGAGTCTATAAATGAATACATGTCAATTGTTCTGTTTTATTTAATTAATTTATTCATTTACTGTTGTAAATGGTGGTATTGTCAGGCACTCTTTGTAGTTGAAAAATCCCTGATAGCTTGTTGCAGTTGTGAATGCCTAACGTCGAAATTCTACCCTCACAGAAAGGTGAGCTGACGGCTTCAGTTCAGGCTTCAACCAAACACACACTCACACGCACCTGCACCGTCTTCACAAGGACTTTTCAAAGACTTTCATTCATGTTTTATTCATTTTTATTGCCTAATCCTAACCAAAAACAGTAATACTTCTTTATGGCTGAGCCCCAAACGAGCAGTGGGTCCTCACAAGGTACCATTTGTAGGAAAACTAGGTGTTATAGAAATGCTAAAACACACACACATACCTGCCTATTCAAAGCTAAACACAGCACCTGTCCACCATAACTGGCAGGCTGGTGTAGCAACTGCATACAAAGCCAGTCTGTCTGCTGAAATGTTCATCTGATCCTGCATATCGCTTCAAATTCAATATCCAACAGAATACTGCAATCCAGCGTCTTGATAGTGTAATTATTGTGATTCAATATACAGTAGTTCTGGCTCAAATCAACTAAAATCATTAACAGTTTATGGTGTTACAGAACTAAACAAAAAATGTAGTGAGTGTGCAAATACTCTAGGACTGCAGAGTATATGGCAATTATATATCCTCATTACAATATCAGTGTCTGCAATATTCACATTGCAGAGACACTGCTTGGAGTGCAATGATGGTTTACAAATATATTCCAAGTGTTGAACAGGAGATGCTCACAATGGACAAATATGATTTTACCTAAAACACTATTAGTCACAGATTGACGGAAGATCAAATAAGAAAGACAAAAAAAAAGAAGAGGAAAACAGGCATATATTTGACCTGATAATGCATCGCATTAGTTACCGATATCACAATCGGAAGGTTTTCTAATCAGAATCAGTGCTTGTCATCATGCAGAAGTACAATGAAATTAGTTTAATTCAAAGAACAAAAACAGAAAAACGAACATTGTAAGACATGGTGCAGCTCTTGACCAATCACTGGTGGAGACTGACTGACACCATCCCCAAACCTGGCAGAATGAGCAGACACGGATACGGATAGATGGATTTTAAGATCCATCTACAATTGCAGAATGCATCAATATGTTTACAACACTTTAGATCACAAACCTGAAGCTATAAAGTGCAAAAAAAAAAAAAAAAAAGTCAAAACAAACATTTTCATAAAATCAGAGTGTGAACTGAAATGTCCAGCATGTCACTGACATTTAAAGATATTGTTCCAGCAAAGTGATAAAGAACGATAATTTTAGATGTGAATTTAGGCCAAACCTTGTAAATTAGGGAAGCCAGAAACATTCCCTGAGTGCCATAATATATTCCTTAAACTTTAGCTGAATGATACATTTTTGTCGTCTGATATATGCAGACCCCCTTACTTTACTCTCCTGCTAATCTCTTATTCATCAATTAAGTTGACCGAGTCGGTCATGCGTGATCGGGTTCATTACCATGACAATAAGGCGAATGGTGGCAGTAGAGACGCCGGAAAGTTTGGGGGAGGTTTAAAGAGATGAACAAGTTTCTTACAATGATTCAGACACTGTGGGCCTATGAAACTGGTCAGAGATCTACTTTAAATTCTTAAAGAGAAATTATTTTAGCTCTATACACAGGAAGCCAGCAACGGTATGGTGAGGTTAAGATGACTGTTTTTTCCTCTTCTTATTTGAAGCATTAAACATTTGGATTTAAAAAAATTTAGTTTACAGACAATCTTAAATCTCAAAGCAAAACAAATGTAGCACCAAACAGCAATTTTATATGACTTATCAAATAAAATAAATATGTATATTTTAGCTGTTAAAACACGTTAACAACGCAAGACTTTAAAATAGTTGATATTCGATTTAACTGGGACTTTTATGTTTTTTCTTAAACAACTAGATTATTTGTTCAGGTTTAAAATTAAACTACAAAATACAGATTGTAAAATGTGAAGTCACAAATGAGCTATTTATTTACCAATGCAAAGCAAACTCTGTTGCTCTAAAAAAATAACAATTTGCTGGTATAATTAGATGTTTCTTTCCACCAGTAGCAATGCTCATTAAATAGTCAAGCACACACAAATGGACCTAATAATTTTCTTTACATATGGCTACTGAGGAACACGTTCCTCTGTGTTGTCCATCGGAGAACTGTGTGTGTGTGTTTTGTGTCTCCAAGTTGAAACCAAGCTCACTTGGTTCTGATGAGAGGCAAATAGTTACACGTCTCCCAAGCGTTAGCTCTTACGACATAAGGAAGTGAAGTCGGTCAACCTGTCTGCCAGAGCTGCTCGGAGGTTTGCCGACTCGTGCAGAGCGGTTCTGCTTAGTGGACAGGTTGAGATGAGTGAACACTTCCACAGCAGAGACGAGTCGGTACCATCAGAAGCAGAGAGCTGCAGCTCTGCAGCACAGATGGCCAGTTTGTTGACTGATGTAAATATTCACATCTGCTTCTATGAAATGATTTTCCATTTGTTGTATTAAACACGAGAAGTAGACATATGGCTACTTCATGGATAGAAATAGATGTCATCTGTCAAGATGTCTGTGCTTGTAACTGAGATATTCATTTGTGCTCTGTGCAGGTGTATTTCCTGTAAACTGGAATAACTAATCTGTCAAACGCCAAATACATATTTTTTTGGATTCCAAGGAAAAAGACTATTCTTTAGAAGACAGTACTTTCTTAAGTCAGTATGTCGGGCATTAAACAAGTGTTATGCTTTTGAATCAAAAAAGAAAATAAGCAAAGAATGGGTTTTCCTAAAACAAAACTTTGTTTAGTAGTTTAGAAAAAAGGATAGCAATGCAGGTGTCTAGAAAAATGTTCTGTATTCTACGTTTTTGGCTTTTTTGGCTAGTTGACCAGCAGTCTGTTGCAACAAGCAACTTTCAATGGCATCTCTAGAAATCACTTTAAACCACAGAAATGATCTACATCAAACTTGAGAAAATGCCAGAGAAAACATTGTTCTAATTTGATTTTGGTATAAATCATACTGTTTGATTTTGGTGTAAATCAGACTGGAATAATAAAGCAGCACTTTCATTTGCAGAGGACGTATTTAATCATAGCGGCAGGCTTTCCCCCTGAGCACAGTCCTTATGCAGTTAATGGAAAAAGACAGAGCTCCATGAGGAGGCTTTGTGACCGGCTGTGAATGTTCTTGAGCCAAACAAGACGAGGCTGTGTGAGCAGCTCGTTCCCAAGCGGCTCTGTTGGCTAATTAGCTAAAGGGCTGGTTTGTCTTACACAGCTTTTTAGATCAGAACGCAGCCTGAGTGGGAAAGCGCTTTTTCCTTACTGTTAAACAGACAAGCTTGTAAACAACAAGCTGTAGCTAAATAAGTTTAACTCATTAAAAAGCTACTTTTGGGTACTCTACTTACATTTCCAGAATTTAAAATTACCGTCTGCATATATTACATATAATTTTTTTATGTGAATATGTACCAAAAAGTACCAAGCGTAAACTATTGGTCACTGCTTTCAATTGTAATAATCTATTTTGTGTACATTGATATGAAAAAAAAAATCAAGAGACACAAGAAACTTTTCATGTACGAGTTCATAGGGCTCATCTTTGCTGGAAATAAACCATTCTAGTCTTGTCATAAAGAGTTTTTTTTGTTTTGTTTTCTTTCTCAGATCATATTTCTGTCTAGTCTTCTGTGTCTTGACTGCTTATTTACAAAAGCTCTGAGGAGAGCTGCACCATTAATCTTGTTGTTCTGCTTACTGTGCAATGACAATAAATCTAATCTAATAATAGATCATGAGACTTATTTACAAAAAAAAAAAATCTAATTCAAAATTGAATTTCCTTAAGAATTGCCTGAGTTTATGGGTAAATAAAGACATTTTCTAAACAAATGTCTTCATGTACAGATCCTATATGTAGAACTATTTAAATATAAATATGTTTATGTAAAACCAAAAAATAATGTAAGTCAAGTTCACAATAATGTCTGAAATTTCTTCTTCATCCTGTAAAAAGTTTTACATAATAGCAACCTGACAGTTTGGTCACACATGTTTTCTGTCTTACTGTAGTTTTAAGCCAACCTTAATAATTATTATTGTCATTTTCCATTTCTCGATAAATTAATACAGTTTTATTGCCCAGCCCTTTTTTCAATGCCCCGCAAACAAGCATTACTGTGGATATTTCACAGGAAGGGAAGAAGGGGAAGTAGGGCACACCTGAAATAGATGTGGCAGGTGTGCAAGAACAGAGCAGAATGGAAAATGTCAGGGCTCATTAAAAAAAAAGCAGGCGACAAAGAGAAAAGGAGGCGACTAGAATAGCTGAAAAACATACAATATGATCAGAACAAAGCAGAAAGGTCAAAAGAGTATACATGATAAAAATAGTAGTCAACTTTGGTCCGTCATTGAAACAACTCTTTTGTCCCAGGTGGCCCATTTGGACCCACTGGAGCCAGGTATTGGAGGAGCTAGCTCAGTTTTAGAAAATTCACTGAAACAGAGTTATCACAGTGCTAAGTTGTTATGCGACAGCAAACATCAGTCTGTGACAGACTTGGTGCTTCTCCAACGCAGATTTCCGGGCCAAAAAGAACAAAATGGAGTTGATATCAATCACTGGCATCCAACCAAAACTGGAACCACCTCACTAAAGAATGGTTAAACAACAAAAGCTTCCTGGAGCTGAATCCAAACCATTAATCTCCTTAATTTGACATGACGCAAATGCTTCATATTAGGAATGCTTCAGTTTAGAAAATGGAAGAATAAAAAGGAAACTGTCAAATTTCTGAACAGCTACAACACATTTCATATCTTCCCTCCCTTTTCTGAGCATTCCCAGTTAAAATATTATGTAAGCTCATGTTTTCAGTTGTATTCTCTAGATTAAAACAGTTTTAAACCGTTGCACAATATTGGACAATCTACCAATAATATCGGTAAATATTGGTACTACGACATTAATTGTGATATTTTCTTCTTTCCTCTTTTTTAGCAGCAGAAGCATATTGCTAACCAGTGATTGGAATGCAAACATCTGGGTAAAATAGTAAAGCAGTAAAACAGTAAACACCATTGAATGTGTTTTCCAGGACACTCACCCAGAAGTTGTTCTGAAATACAGCCATTGTTATTCAAAGGTAGCCAGCAATCTGTGAAAAAAAGAAAAAGAGGTGAAGAATCAGCCCAGCAAAGACTGGTGTTTTTATTTTCTTCCAATCTGACATTTTTTCCACTACCGGAGCAAATAACCTCAAGAAAACATTTTGGACTTCTTTATTAGTTTGGAAAAGGCATTTATTTTCCATCTTGATTGTACCAATTGCCAACCCGCAGCATTAATATCGCAGGAAATTGCACAAAAATGAGCTCGGTAAGAATGTTTCCCTTTATAATAGCTCCTGAGACACCTTTAGTGTAGGATGGGAGTCCCTGGGAAAGAGAAAGAAGAAGCTTAACAAATGGACTTGAAAGCAGTAAATCAAAGGATGGAGGCTGCAAATGAAAGAGGGGGAGTTGCATTTGGGAAGAGGATAATAAGAAAGAATGGAGGAGACTAATTGAGGTGTCGGTAAATACAAAGCATGAAATATATACAGTTATAAGGTATGAGTGGCTCAATGTACAACACTAAAAACAATTTAAAAAAAAGCTGTTCCTATACCTGATATTTACAAAACCCGTAACGCCTGGTTTCAAAACCAGATCGCTAATTCCAAATTAACTGCCTTACATTCCTTTATTTAAGGTCTCTGGAGAGCGAGAAATCACATCGGAGTGAATGCAAAAGGCGAAATTTATCATATACAGGAACTATAGCACATATATAGTTGCACAAACATTTGTCCCTCCATTTTTCAAATGGGTTATCGGCTTGCAATCTAGCAGCAAATCAAAAATAGTTGTCTCATAAAATTCAATACAACGTCACATTGAAGAGTGAAATTCTACTGATTTTCCAACATTAAAAAGAAGACCTTTAGATGGATGGATTTAGGGTCAGTTAAGTGGACAGAAAGATGAAATGACAGACGGAAAATCTACACATGAATAAATAAATTAGTGCAGGAGCTAACGGTTATTTTAGAAATGGACTATTCTGACAATTGAGTAATCAGATTTTTTCTTTTTTAATCTGCAGATTTTTCATTTAATCATTTAAGCTCATTTCATACCATATTAAAATATGTAAAAATGCAAATACAAACATTTATTCTTTATTTAAATAAGAAAATAAACATGGTTGGCTAAATCATTGTTAGCAAAGGATGCATCCGCAGCTAGAAAAATACAAAATGAATACTTAAGCCCTTTCTGCTTCACTTATCAGTGCAGTGTAATCTGTTGACACTTTTTTCAATTAACCCATTAACAGTTGTTTCTTCATCAAATGCCATATTTAGAGTTGTACTCCAAGTACACTCCGGTTACTGATTATTTGATTGCTAAATTAGTTTATCAATCAGCTAATATTAATTGATAAAGAGGATGGATGGACAGAGAAAAAAAAAAGGATGAATGGATACATAAATAGATGGAAGAACGGATAGAAAGATTCAGAAAGAACAAAACAAAAGAAAGATGCATGATCCAAATTGAAGTCTGGAAATTATTTTCCATACTCCCGTTTTCTTTTTCCACAATATCCAGAACTGAAAAGTACCCTGTATGTTTCCAGACTCCGTAGCAACAGACTCTTTATTAAAATTCACAGGTAACATTTAAAGAAATGCATTTCAAACAAACAAGCAACTGCCCTTTCCACAAAAATCCATAATGAGGAAATTATTTCCCAGGGGTTGCCCTATAAAGGATTCCTGCCATCTCCTCTATTCTGCTGACTGTGTGTGTGTGTGGGGGCGTGTGTGTGTGTGCTGACAACAGCCTTTTCTCTGTATTGGCATTGACTTGGCCCAAGCCTGGTGACCTGGTATTAAACAGCAGCTGCACACAGACAAAAACCCTGCAGCACAACACACACACCTCAAGCCAATACACCTCACACCTTATTAATTAACTCAGCAGAGGGAATGGAGGCCCTGCAGAGAGATCGCCGAGAGGAAACAAAAGCCTGAATTCACAAGAAGTAGAGAGAAGAGCATGGCCAAAATGATACCTTCACATGGATTACCTCAAATTAATATCTAATTTATTATTATCACAGCTTAGTAAAAGTAACCACAACAGACTAGAAATAAACATCAACATAAAAAACCTAAAAAGGTTAAGGTTAATTCTTTATATTCTAATGAACTGAGCAAATTGTCAGAAATATTGCAGCCATTAAATGACATATTTCAGTTATTATTGAATATGAATATGTATGCATATTCCCTCTCCATCTTTTTACTCTAATCTTTGTATGATGTTGCATTTTACATCGCGGCTTAGCCTATCTGAAGTGTGGAATCTATCAAGTTAATTTTCTATTGTTCAAGCTTTTGACATGAAAGTCCAATCTTTATTAACGTGACCATTAAGGACTATTCACAGGTTTTATTAAAGTCCTTTTTTGAATGATGTGACCTTGCATTTTTGTCTTCCTGAGATGGATGCTTGCATTCCTTCAGTACAAACTGTTTTGAGTCTTTTAAACACAGGCTGTGCCTTGCTGTAGTGTTTAAATGGTAGACAGACAAAATGTGGGTTCAATAGAACTACACATAATGTGGTTGCACATACATGCATGTACCCATATTTATACTCAATTGCAGATCTACAGTTATTGAACGCAACGGGCCAAACGTGAAAGCATGCCTCCTGCTCAGCAACAAAATACTAAGATTTGAATGAACAGGGTGCAACAAAGTTTATCAGACTCTGGTGTATAAGAATGAGCCGCAAAACAAAGGGATTCTCACCTCAAAATTCTTTAACAAATAGTGTTTCCACAATTAGAAGCAATTAAACAAAAAATATGTATCGTTTAAATAACTAAAAGATTTCCAACTCAACTCTAAATGTTATCCAACTCAAAATGCCTTTATTGGAGGAATATGACTTGCAAAACTATATCGAAAGCCTATTTTACCTCTTTTTTCATGCTCACTGCAAGGGCTGCAAAAGAGAAAGTACTACAGTGGCAATAATATTGAGAAATATTGTGATGATGTCAAGTGCAGTATATCCCTATTGTTTTTTTTTTTCCTGATCTTTCTCATCGGGTGTGAGAATCTCCTGCCATCAAACTCTGTCCAGCTGGCAAAATATTACATTAGCAAATAAAATGCAAGGTCATGACACTTGAAATATATTAGCCAGCAATTATTGCACTCCAAACAGTCCTTTGTAATATCAGTGTGTGTAATGTTTCTATCTCAACCACAATGCAGTCCTATGTATTTGAAACTGTGGAGCCATACAAGTGGAGGAGGAGGAAGGAAAGCAGCTGTCTAGCCCTGAAAATCTGATTTTTCCTGAAGGCATATAAACAAATAATAGGAGCTGCATTTGCAAATACACTAAAAACAGTTTGAAGAAGGCATTGCATGAATCCTACCTTATTTTGCACATATTTTCAACAGAGAACAATCCAGAGGCAGATAGAGGTGCGTATGCTCCCCCATGAGGGATACCGGCTGTGGAAAAGTTGCTGACATTCAGCAATCTCCATCTGGTTGCGACTAACGTTGAGCTGAAATCAGCTCCGAGGCAGACAGGAAGATCAGGACACAAGGTGACCTCAATATTTTAATGTCTTTCTGTCTGCGTTGTATTTTTAAGAAAATAACCACATGTACAGCCTCTGTGATTTTGCAACATCAGAAAATATAATCTGTAAATTTGCTTTTGTGAATATACACATTTCACTATTTACTTCTAAAGCTTCAAATGTATAAAATTTATTATGAAAAGCTTGACTGAGTAACACTCAAAAACTAACAAGCTGATATCAGAAAATAGTGGTACCTGTACTTCTTTAGGTTTACCAGAGAAAAATATCCTTTAACCTTTTATAATCTTTTTTCCTATAGAATCGGCATTTGTCAACATAAACTGTGCAAAAGTCATTTAAATGGGATGGATGCGTCTTACAAACTCAACCCAAAAAACTCTCACGGTTTTCCTGGTTTTTAGAAACAACTTATCCGCCAGCACAACTTTATCACCTGAGGGTCATTTAATTATGTTTTAATTGTAAATGCTTAAAGTGAAACTAACTGGATTCAGCCTTTGTGTCTCAGAATTTAGTATGTTCCCCAAAAAGGTAATGAATCAAGTAATCATGTTGCTAAATACATATTTAAACAAACAAGAATTGAAGGTATGAAAATTATATGATAGCAAAAGCCTAAAGTATCAAATATGATACAAAAAATATACACTTAAAGCTATACATCAAATTTTTTTAAAGTATCTAATAAAGTTACTTTTTTTTTAAATACTATTCCTCAAGAAATTTCCTTTATCTTGCTTAACAAAATAAAGCCTATGCCATCTAAAAAGCATGTTTGTACAATTGAAACCGAAATTTTTGACAGAAGCTAAGAAAAAGAAATTATGCACCTATCTTTAATAATAAAACCAAACAGATATTAACTGTGTGCAGTACACTGATATCTAGGGCAAGTAGTTTTTCTTTTCACCTTTTTTAATATCTTAGCAGTTTGTTTCATCATATGAGGCTGAACTTAATCAAAAATATGTGTGGTTCTTGGGTTTGGAGATAGAAAACTAAATGGCTCACAGAAAAGAAATAGCCTCTAAGATCCCTGAAGCACGCCAAAAAAACTGCAAAATTTTTAATTAACAGTATTTCCCCAGTGGTGTAACCAGTACATTTTATTATAATTAATGTAATTATTGCACTTTTTCCATCCATCGTATTTTCCCAAACTTAAATTTAATGATTTCTCTGGACATGTGAGAAAAAGATAAATGTATTTAGTTGAATTTTATCATATCCAAGTTCTATAATTCATAATATCAACATGACTGAGGTCATCCAGGAGCGCAGTGAAGTGCACTTGTTTTTTGGTATTTTTGGTCAACTGACTTCTACTTTAAAATCTATAGACTTTGATTTGAAAAATTTTAAAAATATAATAGATTTCCTGTAAACATTTGTTACAAATTTAAACCGAAATACTTCAATTAAAAGATCTATATACGGTATGTAAAAGTTTAGAAGTAGATATTTAAAAAAAACAACAACAAAAAAAACAACTCAATTTTGACTTTTATCTAGTAGAATAAAAACACACATATATATATTTTTATGTTCTTTTTCCAATACTTATTCAGATGTTTTATGACTGCTTAAGTACCATGCAAAATTCAGGCTTTCAACATCACAATCTATAGAAATGCTTTCAACTCAATTGAAAATAAAAATTTAACTACTTTCATCCACATTTTCAGGTTTGAATGTTTATGCCTACTCAACCCTAATTGTTGTAACATTTCATGGAGTAACCTCATCAGCAGCACAGTTAAACTCACCGTTTCAGATGAGTTGTATAATCCTTAACAGACACGGAGACCAAAAATCCAACTGGCCTCATCAACAAAGACACACCGACCTCCTCCTCTGCCTCGCTCCAAGTGTTTGACAACACAAAGATGGCAGCCAAGAAAAATTAGGACTTTAAAAAAAAGCAGATGGGGGAGCGAAGGAAAGTTTCTCACACTAACAAACACTTCCCATGAGCCATACAATTCTTGAAGAAAACAAACGATAGATCTTCTTCACCAATCCTTCCTTTTCTATGGCTTTTTGCCAGAGCTGGGTCAACTGGCAGATGTTGACCAGTATAAACTCGCTCCCTCCTAGCAACCTTCACCCGATTCTCTCTCGCCACTGGGTAAGTGAAACAACAAAAAAATGAGGCTGTGGAGGAATTGTTCCCCATTTCTCCTCTCTCGCTGCTGCTCAGAACAGCAGATGAACCAAGCAAACTAAAAATGGAATCAGGCTAAATGTGGTGACACAGCAAAGTGTGGAATAAAGACGCTTTGGTAACCTTCGAACAGGCACATCTGTCACAAGAACAGGTCGTGTAGCTGAAGCGAGGAACCAAAGGATGCAAAAGAGGGGAGGAAAAAAGGATGCACTGAGGTGAAAAACAAGTGAAAGTAAGAGAAGATGGGTAGAAGAACACCCTTAAAGATTAACTAAAAGGATATAGGGCAAAGGCAGTTACGCAAAAAAAAGTTAATTAGAATACCACTGAAAATAAAATGTTTTAGACATGCAATTCAGAAAGTAGTTTGATATATTACAGATTAGATTCATAAAACAAAAATGTATTTCTCTTGCATTTGATAATTATTCCTTACAGCAATAACCTTCTCCATGTTTGGTTCTGATTCTGGGGACGCCTCTGGTCTGGAAACAGAGCTTTAGTGATTTTGGTGCTACGTCGTCCAGTGATTTATAAACTAACAACAGTATTTTAAAGTCTATTCTCTGAGTCACAGGGAGTCAGTTTAAGAACTTTAGAAGTGGGGTGATGTGCTCTCTTTCCTGGTGAGAAAACAAGCAGCACTGTTCTGAATCAGCTGCAGCTGTCTGATCTTATAGGCACAGCTGTAAAGACATTGTTATCTGCAGTAATCAATTCAACAATAATTCGAAGATAAACGCCTGGAGGAGGTTTATTGCAGGCCCTGTAGTTCAGAAAAAATGAGCCTTAAGTATTGAGCACAATCTGTACTTTACATTAACGTTGACAGGAACGTTTACTCCCTTTAAAATAACTGACATTAAGAGAACGACAAGCACAGTCACCTATTGTCTGCATTGCAGTCTCTTGGTTTGAAAACTCAAATTTGGTACTTTAAATAAACTAAAAATACAACACGAAGCATTTCTTTTAAAATGTATTTTGTTTAAATAAACTTTACACAGGTACAGCACATTGAGCTTTTCTTGGTTGGTTTTTCTACATTTTGTGGTTTTGTAGGTTACACTGTTTCTGTCTTTAAAGGTTTAACAAATATATTTTTGTTACCATTTTGAAAACCTACCAGGACAAATATGTACTTGGTAAGGTATAAGAGCAGATGAAGTTTTTTCGTATATACATGAAAACTCTTACATTTCATACAGGCTAGAGAGTCCAAAAAGCAGACGTGGCAGAGAAACAGGACAAGGACAAAGCAGACTGAATTTATGGAGCAATTAGTCTGTTGTGCAGAAAATCCAGTCTGCTGTCCTTCTATATTGGTTTTAACCCTGATTATAACCGCCTATTTTAATAGTTCAAATTCCCAATATACTTCATGCATTAATAAAAACAGTGGATACAGTCTTGGCACTATCACAGACGCTAACATATACAGACTTCCTTATTCCAGTCAATCACCGCTAATGTAACAGGAAAACATGTGAGAACTTTTAATGTCATTATGAAGATATGGCTTGTGAAAAAGGAATAAAACTGTGTCAATGACTCTTTGCTTTGGATCTATTCATTACAAATATGTACCCCAGATAGTGAGCAGTCCATCCAGACATTGGATTTGTTATTTATTATCTCAATCCCAGCTGGATGGCTTTCGAGAAACATGCAGCTTGCTACATGTACTTTTTGGACATGTACAAAACATGGCTGCATGGGAATGCCGATGTTATTAATAAAAACAAATTCTGCAAAAACAGCGACTCAATTAAATCAACCGTTTTTTTTTTCCTCATTCGATCTAATCAACTGGAATTACCTAGGTAGAAAACTTTTTCTGCCAATGAGTAAAATAAACTGAACTTGACTGGTGTATTATAAGTAGGATTAAAATATTGAGTTTGAATCTTTTCATAAGATTGGCTTATGCTTTTATTTACTATATAGATAAACAGGGTCGAACTAAATAATTAATTTAGCCAAACATTTTACGTTTTGTTTTTTTCTAGTTGTTGAAATGACCAACCAACATAACCCAGTATTTTGCTGGCATAATGCATGGTAATCAGATCATTTTTATTGCTTTCAAAGAAATAATTTCACATTATGGCATGTAATAATATTGCCACGTTAAACTGATGTGATGTCTTCTGAAGCTTTTGAAAGTAGTAATCTTGCTTTAAAATGTGAAGTCTCGATCACGAGTCGTGTCTGTCAGCAGTATAGTGTTGGTGGCAGTGGACAGGAAATCGAGCCAGACACCAAATCATCCATCGTCTTCCATTCACCTGATGGTTTTTAGAGGGGAGTCTCAAGTATTTGCTGTCAGCTGTGGCTCTGTATCACTCAGCTTTACTTATTGTTCATTCCTATAACAGACTAAAATCGGCATAATTGATTTTTAGTTTTCTGGTAATTTGGCTCGTCTACTCCATTTAGATTATAACACACAAAACAGAAAAAAGTACTGAGTAAACGCAATAGAGATAATTGTTTTAACTCAAACAGAAAATAAAGGAACGGCAAAAACAAAATTAATGGATCAAAGAAGTTGAGGTTTTTTTTTTTCTTTTATTAAACTTGAAAAATGCAATACTAGAGTACATGCTGCTGTTTGATGTATTGATGGATGAAAAATGATAAAAGTTTTCAGTTTTTATGCATTTAATGAATGAAGAGAAAACATTTTAAAAAAATTTCATTGTCTGAGCTGCCGACTACCAGCTAGGACCAATCAAAAAAAATATAAGAAAATACTAAAACAAAAATAGTTTTTCTAGCTGATTAGACAAAGCAGCTCTAAAATAAATGCTTAGATTCAATAAAACTAATGCTTCAAACTTCTAAAATGCATTTCTTTTCTGTGGTTTTCACATATATGGGGGCATTTTTCAAAGCTTTCCAAAATCTGAGTAGTAATCTAATTCTGTGATTCAGTGTTTGGTTGAAAAAAATAAATTGATGTTTGCTGCTTGTATGTTTTGCATCTAGAAATTGTCAGAACACATGTCAGCCAATAAATCCAAGCGCTTAAGCAAAACTAAGCCTGATGACTTTGCTAAAATGATGACAGAAATACAGCCTGTATTCAGAGACCAAGCAACACAAGGCAAAGCTTTTCTTGAGAAGTGATAAATTATCGGCCCAGTGGCTGAGACGTACAGAGAGCCAGTGAGACAGCAAACACAATAAATATGAGGAGAAGGTAGAGTGAAAGAAAGTGAAAGCTGAGTGATAAACACAACCAGGGCTGCCAGTTCCCCATTGTCCCAGTCTGAATGTGCTTTTGTCACTGCAGCGTACAGCTCCAGTCCAGCCCCGACTAGAACAACGTACCAGGCGAGCATCCCTTCAAAGCCTTGGCATGACCAGCTGTATGAGAGCAGGGGGCATGACTCCACACAACAAGTGAATTCAGTCCGAGAGTTACTAAAAACTTCAGCAACTACTTAGTTAGAAACTACTGTAGTTTCTAACTTAGTCATCATCTACAGACAGCGCATATTAGACATGTCTCACTTTCAGATTGTTTAAACACTTAGTATAAGAAATTCCAGGATTCAATGTTACTATATTGCAGCTTTTCTTTAAAAGCCAAAATGCATCAAGTCATATTAAGAACATCTTAAGTAATCTAATGGCTTTTTGAACTTTACTTTTTTTGATGAGAATGATGACCAGACAAACTAGTCATCGTAATCAGTAAAGTCAAAGATATAGTCGTTTAAAACATTTTCAATCAGCACATAATGTTGGTGTTAATATCTCTATATTCTTATATTTGTTAGCAAAAGATAAAACTATTTTCCTCCAAATTCCTGTGTGCAAAGAGTGCTGCGTATGCAGTCTGCAGCAGCAGTACATCTGTCTGTGCACCAGTGCATGCAATGTATATCAGCAAAGACCTATTCCTGTCTAGACTAAAGTTTCAAAAACAAACAAGGTGTCTAAACTGTCAAATTACTTTTTCAAATGTTTCAAAGGCTGAAATTATGGTGACAACAAACGGAGGACTAATTAAAGCATCCTGCAGGGTTTGTGCAATGCATGAGACACTACTGATTAGCCAGGAAAAACAAAGTTGTTATAACTTTTATTAAGCTCCCAAATTAACTGTGAGGTTAAATAAAATGCCTTCTTGCATGTTTAACATTTATATGCATGTTTGACATATAAACTGCTTGGTTACTCCACTGTGAGACTATATGTAGCCAGAAAAATAGATTTCACCTATTTTAGTCAGAATTAAAAAGTGAGGATAATATCAGACATAAACTGCCGAACTCAAACGTACATATATTAAATACTTGTCATTTTATAGTTACAAAATTGCATTTGAAGTGAAAAGTGTAAAAAAAAGAAAAACAGAAGAGTTTCGACATCTGAGCTGCACTCATGATTTTCCTGTTCAATTTTGACTTTACTTTCTACGGCAACTCAAAAAGTACAAAAAGTACAATCTGCCACAGGAACTGCTGATCATCGTCTACATGACCATTAGTCCCGTGCTGGTCCATCACAGTGTGTTTCTGCTCGTCAAGAAAACTGGACTGGGTTGGACCGCAACAAACAGTTAGGTCTGCAGGGAGGACCTTTAAATGGTAAATGGACTGAACTTATATAGCGCTTTTTCCGATCATTTCTGACCACTCAAAGCGCTTTACACTATAGT
>CAEGAE010092011.1:0-16514 GCA_903067095.1 Girardinus metallicus | reverse complement strand
GGAGGTGCTGGTGCCTATCTCCAGCAAGCGTTCCGGGTGAGAGGCGGGGTACACCCTGGACAGGTCACCAGTCTGTCACAAGGCAACACAGAGACATACAGGACAAACAACCATGCACTCACACACTCACACCTAGGGACAATTTGGAGAGGCCAATCAACCTGACAGTCATGTTCTTGGACTGTGGGAGGAAGCTGTAGTACCCGGAGAGAACCCACGCATGCACAGGGAGAACATGGAAACTCCATGCAGAAAGACCCCGGGCTGGGAATCAAACCCAGAACCTTCTTGCTGCAAGGCAACAGCTCTACCAACTTCCATTTGTTGGCTTCAGGTAATATTTTATGTCTGAGAAGCCGCATTTTGAGTTTTAATTTGCTGTATGCAATAATTTTAAAGAGGATCAGCAATAAATTAACTGATTTATTAAATTAACTTTTTGATGTAAAGCAGCTGAATTCAATTTTTTTTCAGTGAGAAAGTATAGCTTTGATCTACCTTTTCTGTACTATAGTGCAACAATATGAAGTTAAGCGATAATGCTGTGAACGTATTTGTTTAAATTCATGCTATAACTTGAGAGAAATAGGATGAATTGCAGTTTTCCATTATGCAGTTTTATAGTTTGAACAGATTTTATTTTGCCCCAGTTTATTTTTAGATTATATATTTGCCTTTCCAGTCCAGAAATTATATCACATAGACTTTCAGCACAACTGTCAAAATTAATTTTACTGTTTATTTAAATGCAGTTTAGAACAGTGGTTCCCAAACCTGGTCTTCAAGTACCCCTGTCCATGTTTAGGTGTCTCCTTGCTTCCAAACACCTGACTTAAATGAATAGATGTTTTGGTGGCTGCAGAAGAAGTCGTGCAATCATTTGAATCAGATGTGCTGGAACAGTAATGCATCTAAAACATGAAGAGCAGAGATACCCAAGGACCAGGTTAGCTAACCACTGGTTGAGAAAATCAATTCACTATTTGTATTTTTATATTGATACTACCTCTACTGTATTCTAGAATATGAAACTAGACATTTTCACATAGCATCATTATTTTAATTTCCTCTTGACTAGCCTTATGCATGAACTGTGCTTGTAGTAAGAAGTATGAACTTTGTAGAGAGAGCATCCTTTATATTCTAAAAACATTGAGCTGTTGCTTTTTTTTTTTTTTTTTTTACCACAATAGAATCTAACTGCTGCAAGAAAGTACGAGTGCAGTACGAGTGTTGCGATTCAGATAAGGTGTATGCGAGCGAAAAACCACGCAGAAGTGTTTAGAGGTTTCTGTTATTCCAGCTGCTTTGTTCGTGTTTTGATTTATTTCAAACCAAAACACTCTGTCTGTTATATCCTGCAAGATAAGAAATCAGAACTGAAAATGTGACAGGATTGTTTTGCCATCATATTTTTAATAAAATCCATTAATATTTTTGTCTCTTTTGACAGTGTCATTGATGAAGTAGACAATCATACAAATGTGAACATTCCTAAACATACAGGTTCATTAAAAGAGGCAAGTTAAAACAAAATTCAAACTGTTCTAAATGCAGTTTAGAACAGTTGCAACAAGTAATTTTATACTCTTTTTACAGTATTTACAATCATTTCATTAAAAGCTTGGCATGTATAATATATTGCTGCAGGACACCTGCGCAGGGTTTCAGTTACATTTACTGACTGAATGTGGAAGGTAGGGGTTCTGTGTGATTTTATCAGACTTTCTGTTGTATATCTCAGGATGTCTCGATAACCACATATGAAAACACCTGTTAGATGATAGAAAACAAGCAGACATCAAAAATATTTTTTGCATTTTTTTGCACATGTTCACACTACTCTACAAATAAGCTTTGCTCAGACCGCTTTATTAAAGTCCATCATTTCAGTCAGTTTGTGGCTGTTTTCCTCCGTGTTCATGGACTTCTCCGTACAGATCTCTTTTTTTGGTTTTGTTAAGATCATCGATGTCTCAGTTTCTTTCCCCTCTGCAGGGTCGGTAGAACCAGACTTTCTGGGAATCCTTGACAATGAACGAGACGACGTAACAAATGATAAGTGGTCCTCTGCCAGGGCATTTTCCAGAACCAACCAAAGGGACTGCTTGAGCTTCTTCTGGAACTCGTCACAAATAAAAACGTAGAGGATGGGATTCAAGCAGCTGTTCATGAAGGCAAGACTTACAGTTAGAGGACCTGCAACATGAACAACATTCTGTAGATCTGGGTAATTATTTAATTTTAATTCTATGAAACTCAAAACATGAAAAGGCAACCAGCAGATAAAGAATGCAAAAATGACTGAGAAAATGATCCGCTGACATCTTTGTTTCCTCATTCTCTGCATACGCCTTGCACGAATCCCTATGGCCACATATGAGAAAAATATTGCCAGGAAAGGGATGAGAAACCCCATAACAAAACGGAATATATACAATGTGCATTGTTTGTTTTCTGTCATAGTTGAAGGGTACTTGCAGTATGTCTGATTCTGGATGACTTCCAAGGTACGAAAATATGCATAGGGTGTGCTACAGATGCCTGCAGCCAACCAGACTGCAGCACTTATGATTTGAGCTTTGCGGACAGTGCGTTTGTTTTGTGCCCAGACCACCAGCCATATGGACACACAACGATCCAGACTTATAGTTGTCAGAAAAAAGACGCTGGCAAACATGTTGACTAAACTCACAAAGTTGTTGAGTTTGCACATAAACTCTCCAAAGGGCCACTGGTGCTGCTGAGAGAGAGAGACTGCTGTAAACACCAGGAACGCTGTAAAGAGGAAGTCTGCCAGAGCCAAGTTGAGAAACCACACAGAGTTGACTGTTTTCTTCATCTTGAAGCCGGTCACGTAGATGACCAGACCATTACCCACTGTCCCTACCATTATAATTACACAGTAGATGACCAGTGAGAATGTCTGTATGTGCTTCACTGCCATTTCCAATCCAGTTGGATGACTTACAGACGAATTTCCATTACCTAACAAAATAAAAATATTGTATTAAACATTCACTAAGACACGTTTTAAGATAAATAGACTTGCATCTTCAGTTTTAAAAGAATCTTACACAGTTGCCAAAATTGCCAGATGCATATCTTCTATGCAGATTTCACATGAGGCACAGAATACAATTCTAATATCAATTAAAATGATAAATTTTGAATGTTCAAAGCAACTCACCATTTACCATTTTGCTGTTAGTTGTAAGAGTCTCCTCTCACTTTGACTATCTCTATCTAGCCTTACCTGTATTTGTTCTCTATGTGATTACTCCTCCTTCTCACCTCACAAACCTGCCAATGAGTGTCAATGGGGGTGGATAAACTCACAGTTGCACTTTCGGTTGCAAAGCAACATTTAGCTGCAGATAGACAGCTCAGATGGCAGAATTAAACAACACATTAAGAAATACCATTTTGAAGTAAGGAAACACATGGAGGGAAGAAAGTGCAATATTCAAAAGTAACTTTTTGTCCTGTGTCCAGAACCTATCTTAAGCAGTGTTGCTGGATGGAGCTGAATACATGGGAGTTCTAGGAACCTGCTAGTAGGTGCAAAGGACTTGAGACTGGGGCAGAGTTTTACTTTTGATGAATATAGTTATCTTTATTTTGCTGCTCTACTGTAAGTTGTTTAATAGTAATTATAAATCGTTACCTAACAAAGCTAATGAACGAGCTAAGGAGTTACTTTAGGCCTTGTCCATTCTAACCTGTACCTTATTTCTAACTCCTGGGCAGACAACAGTGTGAAAACAACGTAAATCTAACTTAAAACTGAAATAAATATTGATTCACCTATATGATTTGTATTTGTAGCCATTTTATTTTTTACATAAACTTTTTAGTTCTTTAAATGGCCGATCAGGAGCAAGACTGCAAGTTAGCATTCTTGCAACTATAACATATGCTGTGATGCTTCTACTGGAGAGATGTTTTGCATTCTGTATGTACAATGTGTCTGCACAAAGTAACCAGCAATGGAAATGAGATGAAAATATAAACGATGGAAACTTATATAGTGAGTTTTAGACTATTTCTTAATTGTCTCTCCTGCATATCAGGAGAGAGAGAAACTGCTGTAAACACCAGGTGGCAGAGATGGCAAACTGTGTCATCTAAAGCAACTCACAATTGATATTACATTTTGCCCCCCAGCTCCCTTCAACCATACTGTCAAATAAATACAGCTAGACTTCTTTGCATAGGTGGAAATCAAAATAGAATGCAAATGAGAGCTGTGAGAGGTCTTAATGAATAGGATTATTTGACTATGCAAATACTTTTTGAGTTTAGTACGTCATGTCAAATACTTAAAACCTTATCTAATTTTCTGTATGCTCTCAACAACCTGATGTTTTTGTAATTCAGATGCCACAAAGTTGTCTGATCTCTTAAGTGATGTTTCTTTTGTTTCATAAAGTTTTTAAGAAATTAAAATTATTTAGCTTAAATATACGTTCAGAGCTCATACGTCAGCTCTCTAGAAGACGTTCCGTTATTCTGACTGCTGAACAATCAATTTTTCTCCTAATTCTAGTATTATGACTACACCAGTGCTCTGTTTGTTCTTTCTTTCTTTCCTTCCTTTTCTCTCTCTCTCTCCCTCTCTCTCTTGCATATTTCAAATTTAAAGTACACTCCACCGTGTCAAGAATTGTGGTTGTAGATGGTGAAAGCAAACACAGCAGATCCAGGTAAGAGGTGAACGATGGTTTTATTGATGAATAGTAGCTCAAAAACAGTCCACAAAGAGCAGGTAGCACAGTGAAAACAAAGCTAAGGCTAATCACTGGTAGCAACTGAATATAGAACTTAATAAACGAGAGTTAAGCCGACACAGGACTTCACAGTGCGACTGTGACGACTGACAGACGTAAGACAAACGACTGCTTAGACAAGACAGCTAGACACGACAAGGATCCAACAAAGACACAGAGACAACAGGTGGACTTAAATACACAGGGAGACAAGCAAGGGAGCAACGAGGAGCAGGTGTAACTAATCACAGGTAGACGGGACAACACAGAGACTCACAGAAACACAGATCTAATAAAACCACAAAGAAACTCAAATTAACACAAAGAAAACCCAAATCCTGACACTCTGTAGAAATTTGTTCCATATATTCATGGGGGCATCTTATAAGATGATGTAAAAAAAAAAGCCAGACGAGTCTGAAAAAGTCGTGACTTCTACATGAAGTGTAGAAACTCTGGACTCTGCAAGGTCTCAATTTGCAGTCTTCTTGTATCTCCTCACCTGGGTCTTGGCAGCATGTATTCCACCACCTGAGGCCCAGTGATCTTATACAATATGCAGGGATTACTGTCTTTCCCTATGTTAGTGTTTATGCTCCTTTTGAGATGCAGATTGTAAAACAATAAGTGTTAAAGCCACATTTCTCCACGCAATTGTTCTGCAATTGTTTGCCTACGGATACTTACGATAGAGTAGAGCTGCAGTGCAGAAAGCCACAAAAGCACCCTATTTCTTGAGGAACAACATAACACAAATTTGATTGTGATTTAAGCCCTACAACTGTGTAATTCACACATCTACTCTGAGTTTTCTGTGTTGTCATTCACATACCCTCATCATTCACATACCCTCACCACATTATGTTCCACTGCTCCAACTCGAAAAAATAATCAAAAACACGAATCAGGAAACTTTTCACAGCAACACCTGAAAGTATTTTACATGCCACAATAGATGTTTATGTATCAAATTGATAAAGTTTGCATTTTTGCTTCAAACCTCACATATAAAGAAATAAATGTGGTATTCTGTAAATAAGCCCTGTCAGCCTGTGAGTGAAGCTAGTTTATATACAGGAAAAGGATAACAATCAAACTTGTGTGGTGTTTTTACAGGAACAAAGTATGTCTGCAAAACATTCAACAGTGAGTGTCGCTTTGCTTATCTGCTTATCAACTAGTGACAACAGTTTGAATCACTAATGTTCATGTTAAATGTGAATATAAAAGTAAATTGGCATTTTTTGGTTTTAATATAACATATTGATTACAAGACTAGTTTTTATGTAAGGTTGCATGGAGTATTTTTGACAATTTTAAAAATGCATTATTGAATGCTTGGAGAGTGTCGTTCAGGGATTTGACACCGCAGTTGTTGATATAATTACACAAATTGAAATAGACATAAATCCACTCCAATGTTTGTTTTTTCAAAAAAAAACAAAAAACAAAAAAAAAAAACTTGATGACAGTTATGTGTGGGGCTGAGGGTGTTAAGAGAACTTTGTGGTTTCAGTTTTGCAGTGCAAAACCTTCTTTAAATGAAATGAACCTGATAACCATCTCTTGAAATCCAACTACATCAAAACAGGGGTAGTAACTTTGTTTCTTCTGTGTTATGTTTTAAGCTATAATGCATAATACTATTTTTTGACAATAACTAAAAGCAGCAGAGTAGCACAAACGCTTAATACCAATTGTCAAACATGGTGGAGGAGGGTTGATGATTTGGGTTTTTTTTTTCTGGCACAGGACTTCGACACCTCACTATTTGGATCTTTTGATGCCATTATAAATGCCAGAACCTTGAACTTTTCTATTTTATGAAACTGAGAAACACATTTCCAAATCTAACCATTGTGGAAATGTCAGAAGAAATCTTTATTGCAGTCTGCGCCAAATCTTTAGGGGGCACTGAAACATGATGAAAAATCACATTCCACCTTGAGTATGCTTGACTTATTTTGCAAAGAAGAATGAGCAAAAGTCTTTGTAAGTGTAAATCAACTGTAATTGGAACAAAATCTGCCTCTACAAAGTACTGACATACATAATACATGAAAGGATTTTTATTTATAAAAAATAACCCCGTAGTTGCAAAAATATGCACTACTGCGCTTTAGTTCATCAAAAAAAAAAAATAAAAAAATCCCAATGAAACATGTTGAACTTTGTGATTGTAACATGAAAGGATATGAAAAAAGCTTTATGGATGATGAATACTTTTGGAAGTAGCAAGAATTTTTTTTTGCCTTGTTTCCTCCAAACAGTATGGCATCAATGCCATATACAACAATAAAGGGCCTACTGCTCTAAGGCCCCATATACTAGAAACTAAAAAATGATGTGTTAGGGTGTTAATACAACTATTAAAGGTTGTGATGCTCACCTGTGAGAGACTTTATCAAAATGGAGGTGAAGCATTTTAACAGGCATGACTTGAAGAATCAGTTCCCAGAATTTCTTGCTTCTGGCCATTCAGAACAAGATAGATTAGTTACAGGTGTCAAGTACAAACAACTGGGGTGGTAGAAGTTTGTCCCATATTCAGTGGGTTGCTGGCTTGAACCCCCACTCAATCATTGTGTCCTTGGTCAACACACTTCATCCAACTTGCCTGCAGGTGGTGAAAGTATAAAAGTTTTCTGCATAAAATGACAACAGTATGCAGTCCCATAGAGGTAAATAAAACAAGTGTTTTAACAATTTCCAGAGTTGTGCAAAACACTGAAAATTTTGCAAAAATGTCAAAGACATGATATGTTATGGTGGCAGGGGAAGGCAGGAGGAGCTACAGGGGACCAACATAGTTCACCATTCCTCAGTCTTGTGATCCTGCTCTGCAACTTTCTGCATGAAGGGAAGAGGGAAAACATTGGAAGGCATAGGTTGAGTTGAGTTGTTCATGATGTAGGAGGTCCGTTTCTTGTATCTGGAGAGCTTGATGTTCTTGATGGTGAAGAGGCTGCAATCCACCATTCTCTGTGCAGCTTTCACCACCTTCTGCATTGCTGTTCTGTGCCTTCTCTACTACAGAACAGCTGCAGTGCAGTGTGATGATGCAGAGACAGAGGACACTCTCAACTCCACGTCTGTAG
The DNA here is from genome assembly GCA_903067095.1 of Girardinus metallicus. Taxonomy (NCBI): domain Eukaryota; kingdom Metazoa; phylum Chordata; class Actinopteri; order Cyprinodontiformes; family Poeciliidae; genus Girardinus; species Girardinus metallicus. The sequence goes on along the minus strand of CAEGAE010092011.1, from coordinate 8,647 downwards.
AACGATGTCAGGACTGAACTCTGGTGTCAGACGCATCCCAAAGAAGTAGAGACACTAGTGTGCTTTTCGAATCAGGCAGGAGACATTCCTGCTCCAGGTGAGATAATCAGTGATGTGGTTCACCCAGGTACCTGTAGCTTAGAGACCACTTCCACTGCTGTCCTTCCGACAGTGTAGCATCAACTCCTTTATATTCTTCACATTGATGAAGAGGTTGATTTCTTTGCATCAATCCTCCATGTGCTCCACCTCCTGCCAGTTGACTAACTACAGATGTGTCATCTGTAAACTTCACAATCAGGCAACAGAGTTGTTTTGCTGAGCAGTCCCATATATGAGCAGAGTGAACAGAAGGGGCTGAGTACACTACCTTAGAGGGAGCCGGTGCTGAGAGTGACAGGGAAGGAAGAGATATTTTAAAAATCCAGAAGCTAGTTGCAAAGGGTGTAACTCAGTCCAGGTGTATTAATTTTTGAATCAGAGTCTGTTGTAAAGGTGTGTTGAATGTTGATGTGAAATCCATAAAGAGCAGATGAGCATAACAGTCCTTGTTTTCTAAGATGGGCGAATGCTGTGTTAACCATCGAAGATAAGAGCATCTGCGTCCGTCCGTTCTTCCTGCACACATATTGATGTGGGTCCACAGTGACGTCAATGCAGTCTGAGATGAAAGCCATGACCACTTTCTTAAAGTACTTCATGACTACCAGGGAAATATGCTGTATGGTGCGGCACTATGTTAGGAATGTATGTCTGCAGACTAAGCACCTGCTTAGTCTGCAGACATGTGTTTTAATGTCCAATGGACATTCGCAATCCATTCCATTGGAAACAATCCATTCCATTGACACATTGGACATTAAAACACATTTAATGCCCATTTTCCAAATTAGGCAAATACAAGTATTATGAACTCAATATTTTGAGTTTGGGTTTATAGTGATATCCTCTGTATATAGGGAACCATCTCTACAGCTATACCATGCAATATACTAAAATATTAAATATTTAAGGCAATTTAGCATACAGATCAATGGAGAGAGCCTTCAATTTTTTCATTTTAAAATAGTCTAAGCTAATGAGGTGCACAGAGTGTCAACTTTGACTATAGATTGCAACACATTATTAATATTTTTTTGATGACTTAACATTTAAGGAAATCACACACAATAAAGTCACCTACCATTGAAAAACCATCAAAAACTAAACGAAGTAAAAAAAATCACATGCATGTTTTCTCTATACATACATTTTAAAACATTCTAGATCTTTAGTAAAACTCCTACATATTTCTCCTAGACAGGAACAGAGGACTCTGATTTTCTGGCAGCCCGTAACAACTGTGGTGACAAGAAACGAGAAGTTGCAGATGGCAAAAGGCCCTCCGCCAGAGCATTTTCTACAAGAAAGCACACAGACTGATGAAGCTGATTTTGGAAGTCATCTCGGATGAAAACGTAGAGGATGGGGTTCAGGCAGCTGTTCATGAAAGCTAAACTCAGAGTCAAAGGACCTCCAATATTAACAATCTTATTGTTGGAAACTAATTCTATAAAACTTATAACATGAAATGGCAACCAGCAGATGAAGAATGCAACAATGATGAAAACAATTACACGTTGAGATAAGTGTTTCTTCACATTTTGCAGACGCTTGGTACGTATTCCTATTGCCACATAAGAGAGAAATATTGCCAAGAATGGGATGAGGAAGCCCACAACAAAACGGAAAGTGTACAGAGTCCATCTTTGGTGCATGGTAGAATTGTAAGTGCACTGGGTGTCATTGTCCTGGTAGGTCACAATGCGAAAGTAGGCGAAAGGTGTGCTACAGATCCCTGCAGCAAACCAGATTACAGCACTGATGATTTGAGCCTTAAGGACGGTGCGCTGATTTTGTGCCCATGTTACCACCCATGTGGACAGACATCTATCCAGATTTATGGCCGTCAAAAAAAAGACACTGGCAAACATGTTGACCAAGCTCACAAAGTTGTTGAGTTTGCACATAGGCTGCCCAAAAGGCCAGTGCTTCTGAGAGAGAGAAACTGCTGTAAACACCAGGAATGCTGTAAAGACGAAGTCGGCCAGAGCCAAGTTGAAAAACCACACAGAGTTGACCGTTTTCTTCATCTTGAAGCCGGTCACATAGATGACCAGACCATTACCCACTGTCCCTGCCACTATAATTACACAGTAGACGACCAGTGAGAATGTGCGAATGTGTTCGAGAACTGATTCCAGTCCAGATGAACGATGTATGGTTGTGTTATCTGATGAAGAGAAATGGAAACACTTATTACAGAGTCTGCAGAATGCACAAAGAACATCTGCACAGCGCACAAGTCACACGCATTGTGCGTATGAATGCATTGCATGTGAATGCATCACACACTGATGCATTCACAAAATCTTATCTTTCTCATTGCAGCTGCATTCTTAGACAAAAAGCAAAAAGTTGTTGAATCAGCAGACATATCCACAGCAAAGTTCTTAGAATTAAAGTGTGTTATTTGCTGCATACAGGTAAAATTTCAATCATATTTTAGATTTTTGGCTAGGGGTGAATTTGTGAGTTGGTTGGTTAAACCTTTATATTTATCTTTTTTTTGCATCTGTGAAAGCCAAATGTACAAAGCCACAGTAAGCTGAGTTGACCTAAAAACTTTAGCTCACTCAACAAAAAGCTATTACATTAAGATAGAAAAAATACTTAATTCTAGAAGAACTCAATATAAGTGTGTAAAAAATTTACCTATTTATTTTTTAAGTCTTTAGAAATGAGATCTACATTCTACAACATAAACATATTAATCAATTTCCAAGATCTATAATCTGTGTTCTTACGTTAAATAATCAAACACTTTTCTGTTTAAATTAAGAATGAGCTTTAAAACTACTGGTATTATTTCTTTGAGCAACTCACCAGTCCCCATGCTGCGGGCAGCTGCAAATTCTTCATTCTGAGTTGATTTATATCTCATCTTAACTGTATTTCTTCTCTCTCTATACTCCTCCTTTTCCGTTGCTGCATCTGCCAATAAGACAGCATGGACATACCAAAAGAGTGAACAAAACAAAAGTACCAGCTACGACTATTCACCATGAAATGAAATCATATTAATTGTATGAAAACGTAAAAGACATTTGTGGATTATACCATATGGAAATAATTTATTTGTATATTTTGCCAAACTTATGACTCTATACATCTATCCAGCCTAGTTGTGAAGTAACACTAAACACACTTTGTTGTTTTCCAACAGATAAATAAATCCTGTTATAATGTAGTGCTCATTTATAGCACCGGGGATGGACTGGAACACAAAACAATCCCAGATAATAGTGCCAATATCCACTTGAAGTTCACCTGGTTGCTATGATAGAATACCTTCTCACCTGTGCACTAAGTCCAGAGATATTTCCTCATTAGCACATGTTCCACAATCAGCTGATAGTGCTCTTATAACAAAGTTGAAACACTCAAAACAAGAACACAGCAGTGTTCTTGTTTTGCAGTGGATTATGAGCCTAAATTTAAAAAGTTACTAAAAGTCAATTTTAGGCTGTTTGTCTTCATAATATAACATTTATGTGTTATTGTCTGTAAATCAATTAGCTGTAGTTTATTGAACATTGTATATGTCATATACTTTTCTTCCTAAAACATCTTTTATTCCCTTCCTAACTCTGGTCAGTCAAACAACCTACAGCCCTTTATCTCAAGTGTCAGTTCCAAAATGACCAATTACAGAAATATAAAAAACAAACATTCAAGTGGCAGACAGTTTCAAACAGATTCTCTTCCCAAACCTGTGATCAAACACAAAGCTATATTTGGCCCAATGACCCTTTTAACTACTTAAAGCAGTACCAGTGGGACAGTGGATTTTGTTTTCCATTTTCAGTAGGTACCATGTCTTTCAGTCTACTTAAAAAATAGGAGTACAGTAACTAGATTCAGTGTGATGCGTTGAATGTAAAATGTGTTTTAAAATATGTTTAGTTCTTAAATTGTTTTATGAACCTTCCTAACTACATGAAATAACCATGACTCAAACGAAGATTCCTCTACACTCTGGTTCAGGTTCATCTTCTACCAGGTATTTTACTTTGCCAATCATCCCCCCTTTGGTTGATGTGATACTATTATTACTCACAATTAGGCCTCAAGCTCTAGATGTTTTTCTTCAGCAAAACCACAAGAACCTTTGATGAAAAAGGAAGCTTTGAAAACATCTTGTTTGCAATGTATGTACTGTTTATTTAACCATGTGTGTCTCATTGAGATTAAAAATCTCTCTCTCAAGAGAACGAATCCCCTGTTTTGTGGCAAACAAAGTCAGCAGTTTTGGTGCAAACATTAGCTAAAGTATTTTGAAGTTTTGTTGTTTTTAAGTAACGGCAATTTCTTCATGTTGTTCACTCCTAGTATATATACTGTAAGATATTCGAACTTTGATAAAGTGGGTGACTACACTATTTACCTTACTTACTTGTATTGCTGCCTTATTTTTGTAATTGTTGCATTAATTTCAGTTGCTTTAAGATCAGTAATGTTAATTTGCACCAAGTTTAACTTTTGTGTTATTAATTTTTATCAGTATTTTTTGAAGCCATTTCAAACTAAACCACCTGCATTATGCTGGAAAACAGGCCTGCAAATAGTCAGTGGTCATCTTGAAAACAAATTGGACTGAACAACCACTTCTACAAAATCTAGACGAATAGGGCCATGTATGTCATAATAGAATAGAAAGATCGTTTTTCCCACAGTGAGAAAATTTGGGTAAGAGCAGCAAGTGGGAGCATTCATATTCACTCAAAGGTGAAAACTTAAGAATACAACTTTACAGTTATTACAAACTTCCAACTAAAGAAAAATAACTATGCAGTTATCAAATAAGGTTTTTGAAATATTTGTGTCAAAAAATGGCAGGTGATTGTGTAAGACTCAAATTCAGGCACAGGGGAGGTAGAGATGAAGTAAAAATAAAGATGCTTAATGGTACAAAACACATCATACAACAACAAAGTCAGAGTGTTCAAAAACTGAAGAACTGAATATCATGAAACTAAATAAACCCAAAAACAAATCAGGGGCATGGATGGCAGAATTACTCAGGGTATGACTGAACAGATGAACAAGTCATGACCAAACAACCCAAGAGGATAATATACTAATGAGAACTGATGAATAGAACAAGAAACAACTGAGACTAATGACCTGAGAGGAAGCTTCAGAGAGTATAATCAGAGAAAAGAGATAGAGGAAACGAATGGCAGAACAGGAACTGAACAAAGACCAGAAATTAATAAGCAGTACACAAACGGAGCACAATACAAGAAAGACTCAAAACCAAGAGAAGTTTGGGAAACATAGAGAAAGTAATAAACCACGAAGTAAAGAGACTGATTATCCCAAACAAAACAGGACGCTACCAATAAGACACCAAAGACTAGTTTGGTTTAGTTTCTCTAAATGAAAGAAATTGCCAGGAAACTGTTTCATTTTGGACCTCACCTCTGTTTCATAAAATAATGTCATGGTAAAAGCTGTGTCGTAAACTGAGGTTAAAACTAAACCATTTTTGAACTTGGTAAATGAGATCACTACTCATTTATACGCCGTATATGTTCTGTCATCCTATCTTTAAACTCAGAAGGGTGTTTTATGTTTGTTCCTTGTTTTTAACTGAGCCTTGCAACTAAACTGTTCTTAGCTGACAGTGTCATACATACATATTAAAATAGATACACAAAAATCTGCAGTTTCACAGTTTATTAAGTACAGAGATGCAGCACAAAAAATACAAAACATTTTAATATTTCCATTAGTTATTTGCAAAATCTCAACAACCTTACATTTTCATAGTCACATAGATCAAAATATTCTGCCATACATCACACGGTATAAGGGTATAGTATAAGGAGTGGTGATTGGAATTGTTTTAAAAAAATAAAGACAAATCATTTAAAGACAAATAAAAAGCACTCATAACAGCAAATATTCTTCTTATTTCACTCCAAAGGTATTGTCTATATCAATCCACAAATGGATGTCAGCAATATCTTGGACCTTTTTTATTTTTCTTGCCATTTCAACAAGAGTTTGAACATTTGATTTTGTTTCATTGCCTTTCCTTTACTCTATGCCACCCTACTCTCTGTGAAACTCAACATATCCAAGTGCTTATCTTCTGGGGCAGCAGAATCTGACTTTCGAGAAATCCGTGAAAAGTGAGATGACAGTGAGCGAGATGACGCAAAAGACAAATGGTCCTCTGCCAGAGCACTTTCTAGGACAAAACATAGGGACTTTTTGAGCTTCTTCTGGAACTCATCACACATGAAAACATACAGGATGGGATTCAGGCAGCTGTTCAGAAAAGCTAGACACACACTTAGAGAACTTCCAATCCTAACAGCTATCTGGAGATGGTGGTCACTGACTTCTATAAAACTCAAAACATGAATGGGCAACCAGCAGATGAAGAATGCAAAAATAATAGAGAAAAGGATGCGATGAAATCTCCGTTTTCTTGCCCGCTGCATATGCCTGGAACGGATGGTTATAGCAACAGAGGTGAAAAGTATTGACAGGAATGGAATCAAAAAACCCATAAGGAAACGGAAAATATTCAGACTCCATATTATTTCTGCTTTAGAGTAAGTGCAGTATGTTTTATTATCACGGTTTATCACAATGCGAAAGAAGGCGTAAGGTGTGCTGCAAATCCCTGCACCCAGCCAGATTGCCGCGCTGATGATTTGAGCCTTAAGGACGGTGCGTTTGTTTTGTGCCCACACCACCACCCAGATGGACAAGCAACGATCCAGACTGATAGTTGCCAGAAAAAAGACGCTGGCAAACATGTTGACTAAACTCACAAAGTTGTTGAGTTTGCACATGAACTGTCCAAAAGGCCACTGGTGCTGCTGAGAGAGAGAGACTGCTGTAAACACCAGGAACGCTGTAAAGAGGAAGTCTGCCAGAGCCAAGTTGAGAAACCACACAGTGTTGACAGTTTTCTTCATCTTGAAGCCGGTCACATAGATGACCAGACCATTACCCACTGTCCCTACCACTATAATCAGGCAGTAGGTGACCAGTGAGAATATTTGGACATGCTTCAGAACCGAATCTGTTGACAGAAAATTGGAAATATTTGAAAACAAATTTTTAAGAATATACTGAAAGAAAAAGAAATCGTGATATAACAATATAATCATTTGATGTGCAATGTATGATTAAAGACAAAGACATCTGAATTACAACTAATTTACCTGAATTGTTTAATTGTTTAAGCACAAGTAATGAATATCTAAACTTTGTTATTTCAAAAGTTAGTTAGAGGATACATGGCCTTACTCATTTCTACTAGTATAACATAACAGCAACACTATCCAAGTTAATTGCAGTTTTAAAAACTCTTACCAATATCCATTTCGCAAGAGTCTCTGTTCAGTCTGAGTTGAGCTCTAACTGTTCAGAGCTTTATTTCTTCACCCTGTAATATCACTCCTCCCTCACAGATCATTTAGCTGCCAATGAGACTTTGTTGCTCAGGAAAGGGAGTGAGCAAAATGACAGTTGTGCATTGCAATACAAAAAAGGATATTTGAATTTTTTCACAGTGAAAGAAAGTCCTTTAAGGATTTCTCACTAGTTTGTAAGAGTGATTTGTTTCTAAAGAGATGTTTTGTATCACTTTGTGGCTGCTCAGGTGGGATGTTTTTTGCTGCTTTTGATGCACAGTATCAATTAGAAATTCTATTGTATTTTCCTGTAAGTAATGTATTAATTATTGATGCAATGACATTCACGTGTACAAATCACACAACTACATGACAACAAACACAAAAACGGGCAGGAACAGAATGAAGGACTTATTATGACGCAAGCCTTTGCATCTGAGTAATTCTTTGCATCTGAAGACACACCAAATCCTTTGTTTGAAAATCACCTGATAATGCAAATCAACTGCGGCAAGGGGTGAAGTTTCATATTCCTCTGAACTATTGCGATGAGCTTCATGAGAAGCAGACACCCACAATACCACCTCTTCAAATTTCTGGCTCTGGTGACATTGAAATTATACATTGCATATAGCAATAAATGTCATGAATCCTGACTTTTGGAGCGTCTCCCACATTCCGTCCAGGACTTCACATATACTCATTGAATCCCACAACAGCAATAAGTAAGAATAGAATAGTATAGTATTCAACTTCATTGTTATTGCACATGTCATAAGTACAAATCAAAAATATTCTCAGGATAACTTTCCTAAATGTGTATATATTGTTCATCGATCTGAAGAAGCAATGTTCTTCAATTTCTGTGCAATAAAAACCTGATACTTGTAATAGCTTTCCATCTTACTTTCAGACCTTATGCAAAAATAAAAGGAGAAAGAAGCTATTAATAAACAGGAAAAAGATACTGATCATGAAGGTAGTTTCACAGGAACTGCCATTTTGCAAAACATGCTACATTGCATTCCTACTCAACAACTAAGTCCTCAAAATTGCACAATATTGACACCCACACCCACACGCACACCCACCCCCCCACACACACGCCTACACACACTGTGGTGCACTGCTTCCTGAACCGAACTGAACCGCAGTAAAACAAACAAAAA
>CAEGAE010092004.1:0-27137 GCA_903067095.1 Girardinus metallicus | reverse complement strand
AAACAGAAACAGAAACTGGAGTTTAGACATGTTTTATAATAACCTGATCACTAATAGATGGGCTGTTTGTGATCCTGCCTCTTTATTATTACACTGAATTAATTTCAGATTCTTGTATAACTTTTCTTCAAGTTAACAAAGTGAGCTGTTATTGTTACAGGTTCATTTTCTAAACTACAGAAAAGTAACTTAGAGAAACTCAATGTGAAAAATTGGACTGATGTTGATATGAGATAGTAACACTGCTGTTATCTTAGATTTACCAATGTTTTATTTGAATTTTTTTTATCTGATTACCCGATTAATCGTAAGAATAATTGATAGATTACTCGATTACTAAAACATTCGTTTACAAAAGCCCTACATATATTAGTACGCATTAATATGCATTAATATTCACAGTGGGAAAGTCTTTGAAAAAACTCTTGTTTTTCAATATATAAAGTTTTGGCTCTAGAATGAGATGATTTTTCAGTCGCATTGAAATTAATGTATTTCGCAAACACCAACGGAAACACTTCTTTCGCATCACAGGTCGAAAGAAGTCATGTGATCAACAACAAGATGATACTACTGGCTGAAATGACAAAGAGGTCAACAGGAAGTGGTAGGAGGAGGATGATGATTTTTAACCACTTATTGTGTGAACAAACTTATTCCTGTATGATTTTAGTTGCACTTCTTTTTTAATTGAAATACCACAATTGCAAAATTGTGTTTATTTGACTTTAGCCAAATATCAATGAAGGTTTGGGCAAATCTGTAATGGAAATGCAGCTATTGTTGCAAATTTTGCCATGTCGACATAAAACCAGAGAACAGCGTGGAAAATCAAATTCCCATGAACGCCCCGGCGCCTCGATGAGATTAAAGATCCGGTTGAAACCTCCACGGTTCCACACTTTGCTGAAGCTTTCTTTTCCAACATTCATTTTTTGTTTCATTTCAATGCAAATAGAATTAATTTGAAAGTCAGATGTAATCAGTAAGAACTTGAGTTAATATGAAAGTTTCCCAACGTTCTTTGTGCTCACCTGGTGTTTTATTTGTTTGCTCTACCGTTCTTTTCATTATACTCTGATGCTTGCTTATGAAACTTTATTCTGCATAGCCATCTATGTGGTTTTATTCTTGAGATTCAGTGTGTTCCAAACACTCATGGGTTCTCCAAGATGTCAAGAAGGGAAGTTATGAAATCTCCATTAATCTTTCAAATAGCAGCTATTTAAAGAAAATGAGGCTAAATATTAAGTCAGACTGGCTGTTTGGTATCAGATTAATCAGGTTTTCCTCTTTCTTGTGATTACAACTCATTAGGCTTTAATGAGTTAATGATCACCTCATTTGCAGCAGCTTTACATGGATCCGAATTGTGGACAAACAGTGAAGACAATGGAGACTGAAACCTCCCGACACAGATGTGAAAACAACAGATAAGCAGCGGTTCTGAACCCAAGCCAAACAGCATGGCAGCTAATTTACAACGAAGCAGGTTTACTGTCAAACTTGGCTTATTACGTGAACATAAAACAAGCTGACCCAGTGTGGTGGGTAATACAAACACACCTTGTTATCTACGCTTCTGCTCGTTTGTGAGCCCACACTAATTTGCACAGGTCATCGCTGCAATTAGCTGACAGTGTTTGTGTTCAAAGACAGCAGAGCCCACAGTGAAGTGTCTTGCAGAAGAATCTGCACCCTTTTTCTACGTGATGCGTCTTTATTTTATTGGGATTTTACCCATTGTAGAACTGTGGTTTTGCAAATAAAAATCTAAAAAGTGTGAAATACATTTGTATTCAGCCCCTGATTCAATACTTTCTACAACCACATTTAGCTGTCAGTACAACTGGAAGGTTTTATATATTTTTTTTGTCTTTTTTCTTTGTCAAGTGGCTCAAGTTCAGGCTGATTGAGGGCGGAGAGCATCTGTGAACATGATGTTAAAGTCTTGCCACCGATTCTCAACCCCTGGAGTTAGGCTCCTCAACACTACAGCAAATAACTTTAAAAAAGGCACACAGTGACATTTTATAGCACAATAAAGTAAATATGTTGCCATCAGTTATTATAAAAAAAAAATTGTGCATATAAAAATAAATAAAAATTTTACTTTGCAATTTGATGCCTTGAATCTGGTCTCTTTAAGAAGCCGCTACTTTTTCCAACACTCCACCATCAGCTTGTCATCACAACAATGCTCCTCCACGATGCCTTTTACAACCGTACTTTGGTGCATTGGACTGAGGAGGAGTTAGTATGAAAAGCTCAGAAAACACAGTTTCCACAGGTGTTTGCTAATCGGTGCTGTTTTGTTGTTTGGTCGGTTGTCATACTGTTGGACTCAGTGGGTTTTTTCTGCATATTGGTTGTTAGGCTACAGCAACGAAACAGGAAGTAGGGAAGTTTTTAAATCAGGTCATGTTCATGAACGCCACCAGACCATCACGACATCTTCAGAGTATTTCAGAGCTGAGAACAGGATGTACTTTGGATGCCCGGTTTAAAATAAACCGATAAGAGGAGCTGCTCTGAAATTTGCTTGACATGTGAAATGATGCTCCGGATGAAATGGCATGTTCAGAAAAAAGCCTAGAGGATATTTTTTTGTTTAGTTTTTCATTTCCTTTTCTTTTGACATCTCTAATAAAGGATGGTTCGACTGTTTTGCCATTTGTAGACTAAAATGCACTTTCCATCTCTTCACCGTCATATTTGAGTCGAGCTGGAAGTAAACCCACTTCATAATAATCTCATTGGAGTGACTTCAGTCATCATAATCCTACATTATAAAGTTAGTCATGTTTATTCTAAATTATAGCTTTAATATATACATAGCTATAGAGATATTTAAATTCTGTTGAAATGTATAAAAAATAGATCCTTCCATCCTACAGAAAAATATATTAGTTGAGAACATTTTTCACCTTTTTGATGGTTAATTTGTAAAAAAAAAAAAAAAAAAAATTATTAATTAATATTTAAAGAAGCTAGCTGAATAAGTCAAACTCAGCTTTATTGTCATTTTGCCAGAAATCTGCAGGGATCTGTAGGTGAGGTGGGGATTATGGATGATCTCTGACAGAGTAAATAAACCCAAGTCAACTTTTCTTTGCAGATAAACTGTATACATTTGTTATACATTTAAATTTAAGAGCAACTTGTGACCTTTTTGTGTAAATATTTTGAATTCTGAAACATTTTGCCTTAAACTGTCTCAGTGCTGCCGTCTTTGGGGTGGAGGGTGGCTGCTGAAGTTGAATTTTCCTGTTTCACATGAACCAACAGCCATGTGTTCAGGTATAAAGCTATCTCCCTCAAACACACGCCCCCTGCTGGTGAGTCAGGAGTTGATCGAGCATTTCTCAGCTTTGCACATGTGAGATTTGATTCGAGGCACTTTTTGAAAATAAGTAAATAAAAACATTACTGTAGGTTTAAAAGTTGCTAAATATAGCTAAAAAGATGCCAAGTTGGCGACGTCCTGACCACACCCCCTCCGCTAATCCCCCCTCTTGACCACGCCCCTAACAGTCTCTTGACTCCACCCACTTTGGTGGAATTTTTCTAGATTTGTCAGGGTCGTGAGTTTACACCTGCCATCAAATAAAGAAAATCTGATTAATTTTTTATGCTCAATTAGTTTGATTTGTTTGTTTTTTGGTTGAAAATTTACAGCATCTGTGTCCCATTAGAGGATTAAAGGTGGAAAAAGATTTATCCAGTTCTCATTTTATATTTCACCAAAGCTTGGCATGTTGATGAGGTTGTGTAGATTTTCTGTTTACTTTATAACACTACCTGCTCCAGAGGCGCACATGGATACTTGTGTGTAAAAGTGTATCCAATTTTTCACCTGATTTTTTTGACATGCTGCATTAACTTTGCAGAAGTTCAGGTTTTCATAAATCGTTTGAGCTGAGACCGGGACGGGTCACCGTGTCTCCTTACGCCCATCTCCCCCGCTTCGTCTGTCAGGAAAGAAAACACTGCCAACACCAGGTGTAAGTCATCCATAGAAACAGGAGGAGGTAAAAGATATAAGTGCACACATAGACAAGAGTGAAGGATTTATGAGAGAAAGAATTCAGTAATGTGTTTGGTTGAAACATCATAAACCAGGAGGATGTAACATAAGCAGTAGCTTCAAAGGCATCCAGCGGTTCTGGAGCAGAAATAAAAAAAATGAGGTGAGCGAGCAAGATGTGCAAAAAGAAAAACTGCACGACTCTGGAAAGTAATGGGTTGCACTTCACACCCTGGTCATATCAAAGAAATTTTCAGGGCAGACAACTAAAATGTGTCGCCATAGCAGTAACAGACTCGGTCACTTCCTACGGCTGAAATCCTTCCTGAGCAAACTGGGTCTGCAGGTTTACAGGCAGAAAACCAAAGGTTGGAGAAGGCTTCATAATGCCTGAAGCATTTTAAAATTGCACCATGTTAAAATCATAAATTTGAACTTGCTGTAGGATTTCATGTGATATCTGGAACATCTGAAAGTCTCTTCATGTTTACCAGCTTTGTGCATCTAGACTGCTTCCACACAACAGGCAAATGCGACACAAATCTGACTTTTTCACTGCAGTCTGAACGGCTCAACTCCAGCTTATTCATCCTCAAAAATCTAATTAGTTCACTGTCTGAATAACTTTGAAATTGATCCATAAATGGCGGCGGCAACTGGGTGACGTCTGTGTTCTTCTGCTGCACATGCAGGTCACTTTGGGGTCATTTTGTGTTTTTATGATGTAAAGTTATTGTTGCTGAAATGTGCTATACAAATAAACTTAATTGATTGATTGATAGATAAATAATTCACACAGAGGTCTGATCGGGGCCGTATGTTATTATTAGCATGAACGACCACACAGAAAAAAATAGAAAAAAAATCAGATTTCATAAAAAAAAAACATCAGAATTGAGAATGAAGACCTGCTGTGTGAACGTAGCTTAAGTTTGTTTCAAAGTCTTTGCAAAATAGCTCAAGATTAGTCAAGTTAGTTGACTGATCTTGAATATCTAGACTTTGACTAGGTCATTTTAGCCTCTACTATACTCTGATCGAAACCATTACATTACCGCCTCCAACTGTTTTTCTTCCAGGATTGTTTTGTATCTACCGTCATCCATCTTCCTGCCAAGTCTTATCAACTTTCCCGTCCCTGCTGGAAAAAATTCCCACAGCATGAAGCTGCCACCACCATGTTTTACAGTGGGAGTGGTCTTTACAGGGGGATGTGTAGAGTCCTTTTTCCACGTGTTTGCTGCATTCCCTATATGTCTCGGGCCAAATAAGACTTTTTATGTCTCCGTTTCTGCAATGAATACCTTTTCGTACTTTAATAGCTTCACTGTCCTCACAGAAAGATTCTGCCACCACCAAGTGTTGAAAATGAGCCTAGAATTATTTAGTTTTCCGGTTAATGGGAGCAGAAATCTGATATATCAGACAAGGATGTCTTGGTAAATCCATGCTTCTTGTGGATTTCCAGAGTAAAGCATCTTATTCAGACACATCAGCATTTGGTTGTGTAAATAAATCGTTGCATGACCTGCTCAACATTCTCTCTTTCTGGCATGTTCTTATTTTTTACTCTGCTTCCATAGAAAAGATGCCACAGCGACACCACAGCTGAAGCCAGCTTCCGTCGCCGTTGTTCGTATTAATCAGCGCAGTGACAGACGGAGTGAAGAATAGAGACGTCTGAGTCCTCGCCCTCTTACGGCTAAATCTAGTTGTCGATGAGACAGGTGGAGAATTGGACAGGTTGTGTCCCACAGCTTTGATCATCCCTCGAGGATTGAGAGAGTGACTGCTGAGGCATGTCTGCACCACTGCTTATTCATCTCCCTGCAGAGGGAGGACAGGAGAGACAGAGGAGACGCAGAGCCAAATACAGATGGAGAGCAGGCCTGGATGAAGGCAATAACAGTTATCACACGCAGGGTCAGGAAGTGCTTCACCTGTTAATGACGCACACTGTGCCTCCCACTCTAATGTGCTCCAAAAATTAAGAAGTTGCCATGTTGGTGTTTAAAAGCGGCGCTAATGAGAGAAGAGGAATGGAGACAGACATGAGCCGAACACCATGTCATTCCAATGTGTCACTCAGGAAGCATCTGAGACGAATTAGGCGCCTGGCCGTCTCCATGGCGCCTGGCCACTGTTTGTCATTGAAGGGTCTTGGGGACCAACATGTGCCAGAGCCTCACAGCGACTCCTGAGGGAGTTTCAGGAACACATCAGGCCGCTCGCTAACGCTCCACATGCCTCCAGCGGGTTGGGTGGATATTCTTGATCCAGATGTGCCTGATTTCCGTGTGAAAGTGTTTCTCTCATTTGAAGAGATTCATTCCTCAGCCAAGTGTAACCTTTCCTAATCTGTCATGAATTCTGCAACTTATCCACTGAGATGGCAGGGAAAATCTCAGAAAATCACCAGCTGGATTTTCCTGGAAAAAAATGAACAAAGGAGGGGAAGACACAAGAATGAAAGTTTGGAAAGAGGGAGAAGGGAAAGAAAGCTAAACGCAAGGAAGGACAGAAGAGGGAAGGAAGCAAGGAAAGAAGACTGTATAGAAAGAACATCGTTTAGTCAAAATGGCAGAAAATGAAGTCTGGATATACAGACTCCTATTTTCCTTTCTTAGAAGGAATCCTAAAGAAATCTTCTCATTTTGGGGAAGAGATGCTCATGGTGGATATAAAGAAGCTAAAACCAAACAAAAACAAAATCCACATTTTAAAAAAATCTGTAAAATGGAATAAGAGAGTAATTTCTGGGGAGGAATAACTTGGGACCTTTCAAGTAATGGCTCAAATCACACGCAGGTGGGCATGATGAGAACATCATTACTCAGCATTTTGAAGGAGGTTTCGAACATCATGGTGAGATCCAGAGACCTATCTGAGGCCTTAGAAGAGACGAGTAGAGCAGATATGAATCTGGTGAGGGATTTAAGGAAGTCTCTAAAGAATTTCAATTCAGCCATTCCACTTTTGTCATGAAAATTTATGTCTTTCCAGTCAGAAAGAGATGGACAAGTTTAACTTTCATCAGCCATATGGAAGTAGAAAACTTTTTCTCTCTAAGCAAAACAAATAAAATTTCCAAAGACTAGAACTTCTGGATTCTTGTTCTTTGGAGTCTAAAACTGAATTATTTGGACTCCAGAACAGATTATCTGTAATTCAGCATTAGAGGAAGAACCTTAAACCAACTGTGTGAGGCATGGAGGTGGAAGCGTCGTGGTTTGGGATGCGTTGCTGCTACCTGGTCAGCTCACCATCATAGAATCCATCATGAATTATGTCGTCCGTCAGAGAAAAATAAGAGACAGTCAAAAAATTAAGAAAAGCAGAAGTGAAACCTGAATCGTGGAAGTGACCCAAAGTCACATTCAATAAATTACAATATACGTCCCAAAGAGTCCCGCTTGTCCATCCGCTTTGAAAATAACAACCTTTAAACAGGTGTTAAATATACTTTTCAGTAAAAATATTTATTTTATTGGTCTGATGTAATATTGTCATCATTGGCTGTTAGCAGAAAATTATCATGATTACAAGAAATAAATGTGCTAATTTAGACTTTTCTAATCTATCTTTATAATGTGGTGACTGAGTTACTGAAATAAATTCACTTTGCAATAATATTCTAATTCTATTTTATTGAATGGGTCTGTAGATCTGCTTAGGAGTGGCTGGGAAATAAAGAAAAGAGGAAGTCTTGGGCCTAATCAAAGCACAGATCCCATTGACTTGCTGTGCAGTAAGTATAACAGGCTGAACTTGCAGGAAGTGAGAAGTGGGGCAAATTGTCCTTCGACTGATATAAAAGACGGTGGCTGGAGATACGGAGACTCACTGAAGGTGTTTCAGGAAAATGAGGTGAAACTAGATGTTAGGGCACAGGGTGTCCTAACTTTTCCTGAATCATAACAGTTTTGTTGATGGCTTTTATTTAACAAGTAAAACAAGGTTCAATTTTTAAGAATAGAAATAAATATGTGAAAATGTCATTACTAAAAAGGTAAATAAATAATGTGACTCTGGATGGTTGGCAGTGGCAGTAAACCTGGGCTCATGGGGGACGTGTTGAGTGTTTGCTGTGGGCGTTACTGAATTCAGCCATTCCACTTTCGGAGCATGACAGAGACGAAGGACACGGTGGGAGCGCGGAGACAAAAGGTGCACCCTGAGTGAGGGCCGACTCCAGGTGTCAGAATCGCTCCCGTCCCTCATAACTCACGACCACTTTCTCAACGTGCGCCGCACAAAATGCCAGATCGCCTCTTCTGCACTAGAGCACTTAGCTTTAATGCATATTAATTAACCGCCACTGGCGCTCACACCCGTGCAGACATTACAGGCTAACCTGGAACAAATAAGCCGGAGGATACAGCTGGAAGCTCCATGTTGTGTTAGAGCAGTGATTAAACGCAGATAGTGTTAAAGATGCTGATTGGATGACATGATGCTGCTGCCGCTCTGAGGTGCTCATCAATCGTCCCTGGAATAGAGTCAAGTGATTAGATAAAAATGAATATTGAGGTTTTAAGCAAGTAACTAAATTGTTTGTGAAAGGATGACGATGTCTTTGATTAATCTGCTGATTAACCCAAATCTACTTCTGCTCATCAACTAACAAAGCCTGAAATGTAAAGAAAAGGTTACTGTATTTGAGTTAATTTAATAATGAGCTAAATTACACTGTGAACTGTGCTGGTTGTTTCTCTTCAGACAGTAAAATCTCTGCTGCAGTTTGGTGACTGCTAGCTGACCACCCAGAGCTAACCAGTTAGGAGAACTGGAGACGTCAAAAACAAACTTCAGCTGAGGTTCGACAGCTATGCAGGTAGGAAGAGTTCAGTCTGGCGGTGAGATGTTCAAGGAACGAGCCAGTGAGACAATATGATGAACTGTGAAATCAGCGCTTCTAAATTAGAAAAACATTTTAAAATCCAGAAGCAACAAGACCAGCAAAACTGCCACAAATCAAGTTAGAATAACTGCAGCGAATATGCCCATTATGTCTGAATATACATCTAATTGTGCAAAAAATATTATAACTTTTGTTTCTTCAGTCAGACGCTAAATTACTTAGAGATGATCCATTTTACCATTGCACCTACCATTGGTGTAAATTTAGATGTGATGCTAATTAGATCCACCAGGCATTTCAGGAACCGAAAACTTTTTCATCTCATAATGTTGATTATTTTATAGAGGCTGCTACTGAGCAAGAAAGACTTTAAAGTCGAGTCAAAATAAATATTTTTGAACTACCACTGCTTTTCCATACTTAAATATAGGTACTTAAATATAGATATATAGAAATATAGATACTGTATTAAAGTACATCTTTCTTTTTTCTGCATATCAATATATTTTAGAACAACTAAACTATTACAGTGATCCCCACATATTTGCAGTTCAGTTTTACGAATTCACCTTTCCGCAAATTCTTCTGTGGAACGTTACTCCAAGTTAGTCGTGGAAAATGTGCCTATTATATATCAGTTATATCAGTTGTAGAATACATTAGTAAGCCTATATATGTTTCATTTATGCAACCTAACTCAGGGTTGAATCTACTTGGAGTTTGTCAGTCACATTCTATGCGGTTTCTATGTTGGCGTCCTTGAATGACATGTAGTTCACACTCCAACCTCTAGATGGCATCAAAGCTCTTCTAATAGAATTCTTAGTATGACATGCTTATACATCAACCAGCATTTGTGGCATTCATACATTGTCTTGACTATAATCACAACCAAACAGGTGTGAAGCTAATTATCGTCACTCGTCCATAAAAGGACAAACCTTTTATTTTCTCTTTGTGAGGGAGGCAGAAGAACAATTTACTTTAATTCACTTTAGAACCAAAAAACTGAAACATTACATAAAATCAGCACATTTTGTTCTCAAAGCAGAACTTCCAGAAATCAGAAATTATTGGTCCTATCTAAGTTTATAAAGGAGGAGTAACTAGTAGCGATGGCGTTTTTGACAAATGAAAAGCCCGGCTCATATTTTCTGCAAAATATAATCTCTCTGACAGCTACTGAGTCTAGATGAAGCTTAATTTTCATTTAGTACGAGATTGTCAAAAAATACACTGTCATCCATTTTTTCATACTCAATTCATCATTTATTGTTATCTCTATGTGTCAAACTCAGAGAGGGAAGAATGACGTGTCCTTAAGCGTCCTTCAACTGTTGTCCACATGTCTACTTTTTAATAACATTTTTTTATTAAAGCCAAATCAGAATCTCACAGTAACAAGAATTTGCTGATATTTGATTGAATGTATTAATTCAGGGCTGTCAGAAAAGATCTGAAATTAGGACTCAGCCGAGCGAGGAAACCCACACCTGTCAGACATGGAAGCAGGACAAACGTTCCCTCAAAATCTGGAGTCAATTTAAGATCTGCAGCTCTTTCAACTGGAAACTTAGACAAACATTTGGGCTCTCTGTGAATTAGTTTTTCTTTTCAAACTGCTAGCCTCTGTCCACGGTCACATCATTAGAGCACACGCCACAGATGGGCAGATTTTTTTTATTTTTTTCAAGATTGCAGCCCACATTTGAGCTAACGCGATTATGCCATAAACCTGCAATAACAAACAAACAGCTCAGTCTGTTGGCTTTAAACACCATGTTGGAAACACTAATGGAGACCATCATTCCTGATAGAAAATGTAAACACAGACATGAAATTATAATGACTGAACAGCACCACAGATTCAAAGTTTAACATTACATGGAGGGAATCCTGATTCTGTTGGAGTCCTTTTGGATTTTACTAATCCAGGCGATACAGAAGCCCAGAAGGGCTGAAATTTGTGGAGTCATAGTCTCTTAAAAATATCACTTTGTATTTGTAACATGACAAAATGAAAAAACGTTAACTGTTCTGGATCAGCTGCGGCCGTCTGACCCGTTAAGACACTTTTGCAGTACTCGACGCGACTAAAGATAAACACGTGTTTCTCTAGATCTTGCTGAAACATTAGTCCGTTAATCTTAGAATGTTCTTCAGGTGATAGACTTTGTAACTGTCTTTATGTGTCTTTGAATGTTCAGGTCAGAGTCCATCACTGCAGCCAGATTTGGCCTGATCTCGTTTCTAACTGCAGTAACTGAAGCTGTTTGCTGACTTTACTTCAGGTTTGTTCCATTCTAAGCATCTGGTCACTGTCTGAATGGGTTCATAGTCCACTGGTGACATGAAACTGTAGAGTGTCATCTGCCTAAGCCTGTTAACTTATTTAACTTGAGCTTATTTAATCTGAGCTAGCAGGAGCATGTAGATGTGAAATAAATGGGGCCCCAGGATGGAACCTTGGGGTACTCCACGTGTGATTTTTTTGTTTTTCAGTTTAAAAAGAAAGCCATTGTTGAAAAAAGCTACAGAAATTAATGTAAGGGCACATAGCAAACATGTGTAATGAGGTGCTCCAGTAAGAATGGTCTCAAATTGAACTAGGTGGACTACATGGAAAATGCTTCAAATGGCACATCACCACAAACACACCATCTCCACCATAAAAGATGGCGGTAACAGCATAAGGCTGTGAGGATGTTTTTCTTCAGAAGGGACCAGGAAACCAGTCAAATGTGATGGAATGTAAATCAATGCAAGTCAATCCTGGAAGAACAATGTTCAGTCTGTAGAAGACTGGACTGGGGCTCAGTGAAACAGCTTAGAGTGGTCCACTCAAAGTCCAGACCTACAGAACATCTAATTAAGAATCTGGGGCAAGAATAGAAAAGTAATGTTTATAGACCATTTATATCCAATCTGACTAAGTTTGTGATATTTGGCAAAGAGAAATAAATACAAAAAAAAAGAAGAATTTCTAAATGTGCAAAACTGTTTGTACACAACCAACAGATCTGCAGCTGTAACAAGAGCTTTTCCCTCCACCTCCAATTTATGTCTTATAATGTGGAAGTCTCCTTTTAACATACAATAGGAACCAGCAGTTACACCTTAACTCTCTGCTGAATGAATTTTATTACCGTTTAAACTCTAAAAAATAGTACAGAACGCAGATAATGCAAACACTTTAGGTATAGACTGCTATTTAAATCTACACAATACATGCAGAAGCCAGACAATACATCTAGGCAAACTTTTCCATAAATACCTTGGTGTATTTATTTGGGGATAGCTATGGAAAATAATCTGAGAAAAACTGGTAATGAGAACACGAAGCACACAAAGAAGAGGATGCATTAAACACGCATTAGGATTAAACATTTTAGTGAAATTTGTGGGATTTATTAGATTTTTCCATTTTAAAATTAAACTGGAACCCAACATTTACATGTTTTTAACTAACCAGAATGTCAGGCTTTTCAAGGTTGTTTACATAGGCTGCATAATTCAACATTTCATTAATATTCCTCCTTAAATTTGGCAAATTATTTTCTAATTAATGGATCTAACGTTGCATGGAGGTCAAAGTGTTGTTTACATGTTAGCATTTTATCCTCGGGATATTGCTAATTGCGGCTTGTAATGAAATCCTGTGGTGCATTTAAACATAATTAGTCATTAATTTTAAAAAAAAGTCAGAAAATGCTAATTTTAAATGTTTGTAAACATTCAGCATTTTAATCAGATGAAACCTTTCCTGACTAATTCATAAATTTTGCATTCAATTTTCTCTTTCAACCCAGACATTATTTTGGATAGTAGAAAATTTCACTATCAGCGACCAGAATGCATTTAATCAGTTTCCTGCAAATGTGCATTAAACTGATTAACACTTGCACACCTGATAGTGCAGAAGACTCAATTCAATTGGGGACAAAAAATTGCAAGATCT
Source organism: Girardinus metallicus (assembly GCA_903067095.1). Classification (NCBI taxonomy): domain Eukaryota; kingdom Metazoa; phylum Chordata; class Actinopteri; order Cyprinodontiformes; family Poeciliidae; genus Girardinus; species Girardinus metallicus. Next base: position 14,291 of record CAEGAE010092004.1, on the reverse strand, counting down.
ATTACATTTTCAGCCGCGGTCCTCATTCACACTGAATTGTGCCAAACCAACCAAACCCTTTTGCACAACCTATTCCCCTCCTTGCCAATGGTGGCGATGCACCATGAACCACTGAGTGAAATGACAGGAAAACCTCTGAAGAAGACACTGAGCGCAACTTTCTTCTTCACAAAATGCTACCAAAAATAAGTGGCGTCAGATTTTACCAGTGGGAGGATTTCTCTTCTGTCTTAGGTGAAAGACTACAAGCCTTTTCTCCTGCTAGCTCTAGACTAGCATGTTTGTTTTGGTTGAATTTACCCAGAATGCCCTTCCCTCCAGCCCAATTAGCATTCACATATCCATTCAAACCACACCACAGTTCATTTCAACTGAACGGAGACCTAGGTTTGTACACAGCCCAGAGTTTGTTTTTTTTGGTCCGCATCAAAGTTCAATTACTGTACCTATTCGCACCTCCCAAAAAAAAATTTGCTTATATGTTTGGATAGAAATATAGCTAAAGAGTAGGACTACAGCAGACAAAACAAGGCTGGTGTGAATCCACTCTATAAATTCAGCACAAAATCACTGCAGCTAACCTAACTGAAGACCCACAGAGTCCCTAAACTCACACATCATTGAAAATCTATGGATAACCCTTAACAGTCAGTACTTGCTACAAAGCCTGAGAATCCTACAAAGCAGCAGGCAGAACTCCTTTGCCGGAGGACTGAACAAGTGTTCCAGAAGCAAGAACTTAAACTTCTCAGCTGGATATAAAAAAAGAAGTCTTTACAAGCTGTGAGTTAGATAGTACTGACACCAGGCAACACCAAACTAATTTAGAGCCTTTTTATTTAAATTTAGAACTAGTTTAAGACCCCGACTTAACTTTCAGAACATTAAAAAGTGTCACCTATGCGCAGACTTCTAATGTTTGCATGCCAATGTAAATGCAAGAACTCCAAACTGCTGCTGCCGTCTTTTGATGTTCCACTGACACAGATTAAAGAGGAGTTACCGAGGAGACAGGATGGGGCTCAGAGAGGTGTGTGTGCGTGGGGTGGGAGTGTTTAAGGACAAAAGCAGTGACATTGAGGAAAGCCACTCTCCACTGAACGTATGATGGGTAAAAGTTAGGTTTATTGAAGCCGAACTGTCTGAATGAGAAACATCAGATCAAACATCTGTACATCAATCACATGAAATCTTTTCTATCATAGAACATCAGTTCACGACATGCGCTATTGCTTTTGAAATCCAATATCTGCATAAACCAACAGATGCTCCCCTAACAGCGCCTGGAAATAAAGCGTAGCCGACTTACCTCCCACCCAACCCCCACCCCCTCAATGCCATCACAAGGCAATGCGATACATCCCACCATGTGGCCATTATGCCTGTTAAGGTATGGAAGGAAGGTAAGTCATATTGTGCCCTGCATGACCGGTGCAGAGGGGTGCAGAGGACTTAGGCAGGGGTAGAGGCTGAAGCCCCGTGAGCCCAGCAGAGCTGCTTGCCTGCCTAAGGCTGCGGCTAAATTTATCCCCCTCCCAAGCATCCCAGCACATCACGTTGGGATTCTATTACTCTCCAGCGCCCGAGCACACAGAGAGTCATGTGAAAGCCGGCCACAGGCCTTTGCGGCTGGCGGTGCCCTTCCTGTACGTCCAGCATTTGGTCTGCTTAATGCCATCCGTCTCCACCCACCTGCCCAATCACTCTCTCTACTCTTTATCTGTGATATTCTCCACTCATTCTCACCCCTTCTATGGCGCGACTCTTCACTCTCCTGCAACTTGTTCCACTCCTACTTCAGTTCCTGTCATCCTCAGAGCAGGTGGAGGGTGGGGGGAGCTGGGCCTGAGACTGATGGCCGAGAGAAATGTTGCCAGATGAGATCAATCGGAAGATGGAGCTGAAAGATGCCTCCTGTTACGGGTAGACAGGTGAAGGAGGGAGGTGCTGGGGGTGAGGGGGGAATGCCACTGCATCAAGTCACATCATATGTTTGATATCCCAGTACATCTCCTCCATGACTGGAGTGCTGTCAGCAGCTTGACAAGAGGCTGGAATATATACTCCAGTGATGGTTCATGAAGATGAGGATAAAGTGCTCTGCTCCGGTTTAAAAGCAATCTCCTGCCTAACCAAGCAGCAGGCTGACGTTGCAGGGTCGACCCGGCACGTACATCATTAGCTCTTACTTGGCCATGTATGACTGTGTTAGTTGCTGAGCCTGAAATAGACTGACATATGTCAATGAGGGCAATGGAGTCATTTGCTATTCCTTTTGAACAGCAGGCTTACTCTGACTGAGCAATACGCAGGGGTAAGCGGAGATCTCCAGCGCCAGCTTATGCAAATTGCAAAGCTGAAGCAGGACGACGCGAACAGAAAAAGAAACTAGAGAAGATCTAGAAGGAGATTCAGTTTGAAGCAGGAAACAGCCAAAGCTTTGCAGCATGGAGTTCTGCAGACATGACCATAAAGCATGCGGCAAACTCCCCTCCTACCCATCTAAGCGGTGCGTGACATCTTCACTTCCCTAACGGTGCTTGTAAGGGTCACACTGACCTCTAGTGGTGTCAAAGAACATAGGACAGCCTGATGACAGCAGGCTAACAATGAGAGGAAATTTGTTCTCAATGTAATTTCATCAGAAAATGGATTTTAAGTCAGCAGCACTCGTTGAGTATCTCACAGGTAATATGGATAAATGGCTGCTGGGAGCAGCTTGTTTCAACTCCTGGGCCCTGTGGTCTCCAAGCCTTCCAATTATGTGAACAAAACCCCCCTCTTTCTCCCTCCCAATCTCCAAGCTTCTTTCTTTCCCTCGCCTTCATCAGGTCTCGATCTCTCCCCTTGGATTCTCTTAGAAATGTTCCATTTGAACACTATTGATTTTGTGGGCTGTACCCACCACAACACCCTGACGGAACCGCTCTATTCTGTGGAGGAATCAAAGTGTGACCTATCCTTTGTGTTTAATGACTTTGGACTGTCGGTGCCAAGTCCGATCCAAAACTATTTTTAAACAACTTGAGAGCAGTGGGGCTTTGATGACATTTTCACTTTTTCCAGAGATTCTCTTAAGTTTTTTTCCTCCAATCCAAAACATTTTTATTTCACAGTGCATTCTGAAATCTGAAACAGTACCAATCAGAAGGAGGGACGGAGAAAAGCTTCGGCCAGTTTATCGTGTTGTACAAATCAAAATTCACAGACAGCGCACTTTGCACCTTTACCCTTCATTGTTTATGTCTTCAACCATAACTGGACAAATATGTAATTAAGTCAAATAAAAATCTATATCTGCACCCTGCCTACTGCCTGTGGAGGAAACTCATTTCGGCTGCTTGTGTGCATGGTCTCCACTTATCAATTATTCCATCAATCATGAAAAATCAACAGATTAAATATGCCTGAACATCTCCAGGTGGGGAAGGCCCTCGTCATGGACTGGGATAAGGCACTCTAACCTCTTCCTGCTCAAGAAGACGGTCTTGTATTTGGAGGTGCTGATTCTCATCCGGAAACATAAATAAATAAATCCAATTAACCAGAAACAATAGCCAAACTTCTGAAAAGTACTTTATCAGAACTCAATTTGCCTTATTTAGTGTGTATTCACACCTGACACATTTGGACTCCTCTAAACAGACCAGTTTGTTTTCTCATGTTGGTCTGGACCTTTTCTCCAGGCATGAAAATACTCCAGCGAAACCTGCTGCAGACCCAACAACAGGACCCAGGTCCAATTTTTCAAGGTGGTCTTGATCCGTTTCCAAACAAACTCTGGTGCAGTTCGTTTCTGGTGTGAATACAAACCAACTACAAGACGTACATGTCCTTTTGGACATTGCAAGCCACCGTAGCTGGGCATCATGTTAAAAATCAGCTTGTCAGCGTTGCTGAAGTTACTGCTGCAGGTAATAACTTGAAGGACTGAACTTGCACCTGATCCACCGTTTTCTGTTCATCAATGCTGCTGACAGTATGCTGTGGATCCGAGCAGCTCGTCTCAGCTTGCAGCAGAATTTACCAAAATCACAAATATCGCCTCGCCAAACCAGCGTTGTATGAGCTGCTTGTGACATTCAAATTGGTATTGCAGCTGTAATAACAGCACAAAAGTGCACAACAGAAATGTAGTAAGCAGAATGTCCATGTTTGTTTTCTTTCCAGGTCCCATCATTTCTGTCCAATGACAGGGATGATCGTCACCCTCATGGATTTGTGTACAAATTAGTCTGTTTGCACAGAAGCACAATACGAAAGCAAACTGCACCAAACAAAAAAAAATCTGCTTTTGGTCCAAATTAAACAAGCAGACCAAATGACTTTTCTGTTGGGAATTCATACTAAAACATTTTGAGAGTTCCTCTGAATAATTTGCATCAACATTATGTCTCATGAGCATTAGAGGCCTGTAGTGCGTTTTCATAAATATTTTATATCAGTAGGTTAACTGTAAGCCCGTTGCCCGGGTGGACCGGTGACAGACAGCATGCAAAGGAGAGAAAGAGACAGAGAGAAGTGCAGAGAAATGCCAGCAGGCATCATTAGGACCTCTGCACTCTAAACTCAAATGGCCGTCAGCTGTGACTCCGGAGCCTCACCACAGACCACAACCGCCACAGCCGGTTTTAAGGAGGAACAAATGTGGAGCAGGAGCTATTTAAATCTGAAACCACTTCATTTTTTAAATGATTTTCAAGTCTGATAGAAGTTTAAATTCTAATCTAAAGTCTAACATTTAAAATGAAATCAAGACTCATTCTACACCAAAGCCTCAGGATGCAGCACTGCATTAAGTCGACAGGTTGTAATAAAGCACAGCTTGACTTTGCATCACGGGCCACTCAGCTGCGCTCAGATCAGGACCCACTCAGCAGGTCAAATGAAATAATAAATTCAGTCAAAATCCCCATTGTTCCATTATAGTTCCCATATTTATCATCATATACCCAGGGATATTAAACTGCTGAGAAACTGAGCTCAGCTTAAATATCTTCGGTGCATCAGATCGTCCTTTAACTATTAAACTTTTAAATCATCAATCTCCTTGTGAAGGTTATTTGTACCACAATAAAAACAGCAGAGGAGAGAAAGCAGAGAGCAAATGGAGACAATTTAATACTAAAGGTGTGAGTCTATTACGAAATCTGGGAGATGAAATCTTTGCAGGAGATTTTAACCTAATTGAAAAAACAAAACACACCAAATCTGACCTTTTTGTGGAACATGTCAACCTTCAGCACCTCTCTTTATAGGTTTCATTGGAGGCCACACTCCAATGAAACCTGGAGCATAGTGGGGTCACCTGTCTGACCCCACTAAGAGTCAGGGTTGTGTTGTGATCTGCTAACACAGCCGTGAAGCGCTGAGGCCAGGGAGTCACGCTGTGAGGAGCAGCCAAGGAAACACTTGATGTTGTTACAGACAGAAACATAACAGGGTCTGTGAAAAACATCGTCCTTTCCCCTCACATTCAGCCTGTCCGTCCCTCATCCTCCTTCCTCCTGCTCTCACTCTGATTGCTCCGTCTGAAACATTTGGAGCCAAACTACAAAAGCTAAAAAACTGATGACACGTCTCCTTCCAGAATATGCAGAAACTGCAGGTTTTAAAGTAACGCCTGAAAGCAATAAACTCTGAGACCTTTAGTCGTCCTGCTTCCCTTCTAGAGAACAACCCGCTCAGTGGAAACCTCATTAAATGGAAACGTATTTACAAAATTCAAATCATGGTCAACTGAATATTTATAAAAAATAGAGAATCAGCAACATAGTTCAGCTGGAAGGACAGTCAACATTATGGCTGCTTGGAAAACTCTCAGGCGTTTGAGAGAGTAGCTTAAGTGAGTCATTCATGCAAATTTATTCAGAACGCCAGAAAAAAGGGCAGAGCGCCTCTTCTTATGCAGCTACAGCCCTGTGGCACATGCAGTGCAAGTGGCTCCATCTAGTGTTAGGAAGAATGAAGTAGTGCAGCGAACGTCCAGCAGGTAGAAAAGCCATATTTCAGTGCCTGTTTGCTTTGTCTAAACTGAATGATCAATGTCGGTGGTTACATCAGCCCAGTTTCACTTATCGGACCGATACGTTAAAAACGGCCATCATCAGCAGACTCTGATGTTAATACTGATATACTGTGTGTCACGAGAAATACTTGATAAGTACTGTGATGCACATTGATGCTGCAGCAAAAAAAGGATTTCTTTGACTAGTGAGCATTCCTCCCCTCCCCAACTAGTTGCTGTAAGCAGTGGCTCATTGCAGAAAATGAGTGGTTGTTTTGCCACAACCACAGCCAATAACACCAAGAAATTTCAGCTTCCCAAACTGCATTCTTTAGGACATTTAGATATAATCTACTAAAAAAAACATTCAATCAGAATGTTTTCAGTGAATGAGTTATGCTCCAAAAAAAAAAAATCTATGAATACTGAAATGCAAATAGGTGGAGTTCCACTGTACCTTATAAAATGCATGCTAGGAGAACATTTTGTGCAGTCAGACTCAGGCCTTTAATTGAACTGGGGTGGATTCTGATACAGAGCAGCTAATTATCGACTGATAATTCCTGCCAGTCTCTTCCTATTACATACTGATTTGCATTATAGAAAAATGATTGGATCAGTTGTCGCATGTTGAGTGAAACGAGTGTCTCTAAATTATAAAAATATTCAGAATGTCACTGATCCAATGTTTCCTGGTGACTTTAAATACCACCTAAATGTCAGCCTTTAGCCAACCAGGCCGGAATCAATATTTAATCAGCATCATCACTTCCTGGTTTCACCCATAAAACCTACAGAGCAGCGCGGCATCGTTCACACAACATCCGTAATAAATACACACATATTCATATTTTATCAAAGGTCCACCAATCAAGGTTTGGGTTACTTTCTTAATTTTCAGTTGAAGTAAAGCCCAGAATGGCCACACACTGTCTGTGGATTTAGTTGTATATTTTATTTAAGGAGAGAAAGGGAACAGAATAAAATTATTCAACATGAATGTAAAACTTGGCCATTAATTTTTATCCTTGTTGGACTCTAAGGAGGAAAAAATGGTGAGCAGAATATAAAAAAGCAAAGTCAATAAGCATGACAAAAAGTCTCCCCCGAGGCAAAGACTTGACTCTCTCGCAGACGGATTTATCGGAGCAACTTTGGACTATTAATTCTCTCCTCTCCCCTCAGAAAAGGTCCGTTCAGAGTAACTAGTCTCTGAGGAGTTCCTCCTTTATTGCTCTGAGTTAATGGTGTCACCAGCACAGGAGTGAAACACCTACAGGGTTTATTGGGAATAAGATCAACAGTCGACCATAAAGACGTCTCTGGTGTGGATGAAAATGTCTTCAGAGGGGAGCAGTGGAACTTTTCCACTGAATGGTTAGTTTGTACTGTTGAGACATTTTCAAGGAAGAGAAATTAATTTGCTTCCTCTTTAGAAAAAGCGAACGAATCCCTCCTGTTTTAGAAAGCTGAACCCGAACCCAAAACATATGCAGTGAAGTTCTGCAGTGAAGTCAGCGTTGGTGTCAAAGGTCACTGCCATGCTTCACAACCCGGCAGCATCCCTGAGCAGCTGGACCTGAAGATGCTGAGCTGGACTTTCCACTCCGAGCAGAGGAACCCTGAGGGGCTTCGTTACTGTGTACTGCTGACAAGGTGCTTCGTCCTGAACAACATGGCCCACAATTAAAAACCAGAGGACCAGCCTGAACCTCACTGTTTTAAATCAGACCGTCCGAAACCAGAACGCTTCCAGATTTTACCCACAGCAACTTTCAGTCACATTTCTTCTTGTGATGGAGGAGAAGCTCATTTCTCATCTCTCACATCTGCAGAAATCAAGCTTATGTTTTTTTTTTTGATCTATCTAAAAGATAAATAACCAAAAATAGATCATATTTTAAAAAAGCAAGAAAACTGCCTGCATGCCTCTGGACTACATTGGAAAGTTTGCTGGTTATAACTAGGGCTATCGCTAATGATTATTTTAGTATCAATTATCCTGACGACTAATAAAAAAATTAAAGTAATGAAAAAGTTTAACATTCTACAAATTTTTCATTTAACCACTTAAACCTTTCTATACAAAATTAGAAATACATAAAAAATACAAATAAACTAGCCCTGCAACTAACCACTGTGTTAGTGATCGATTATTCTATGGATTATTCTGATAATCAAATAAAATAAATGGCACATTTTGCAGATTTCTTCTATGTAACAATTTAATCTTATTTTACACAATATTAGAAAAGTATTAAAATACAGATAAAATACGGCTGTAACTATTATTTTAGTAATCGATTATTATGACAATTAATTGTTTAATTGAATAAATAAAATGGCATATTTTACTGATTTTAATTTAACCACTTAAAATTATTTTATGCAATGGAAATATATTAAGAAAATGCAAATAAACAGAAAATTAAATTCTTTCTTTAACTAGAAAAGTAAGCATGTTATGGCCTACAATGCAATAACATTCATTTAAGCATTCATTTAATGAATCTTTAATCATTTGTGAATCTGTAGCTAAAACATCCAAACATCAACATGTGAAAAGCTCAGGCCTTTCAGTTGACTTAATACAGCGGATCTGTTGATTATGTTTTTAATTAACCAATTAATAGTTGGGTAGTAAAATGTGTTTAAAAGTTTTTAAACAGAATTTGAACCAAGTGAAGCTAAAACTACTTGAGTAGTTCTGTGTAGAAAATGTTTACAAACAAAACTTCATTGCAAAATGTATTTTTGCACAATTCTTGCTTAATTTTGCTCTGAATATGTTGTTCTTTCACCAAATGATCTTTTTTGGAGTCTGTATATTCCAATTAACTGATTATTGAATTAGCTGACAATTATCTCAATAACTGATTCACCACAATTAATCTACTGTTAATTGCTCAGGCCCAGTTATACCAGTAAGAAAATGTGTGTGAGTGAGGAGTGTGTTCCTGCTCCCAGTGAGATGGGCAGGAAATGAGTCCAACTCAACCAGGAACAATGTGGGATCGGTTCCCAAGAGGCCATTTCCTGGAACATCTATTGTCTTTTCTGCTGCAACACCAACAATCAAACAGGAAGCTTTAACGATCCCCTCGAAGGACATTATGGTTAGTTAAATACTTTTTTGCTTAAATAAATAACTTTTCCACTTCATTTCCCACTTTAAAAACAATCATGCACACATCTGTTTTTTTGCTTCAGTCTGTTTTCAGCTGAGATTTATTTTGAAACAACAGCCCAGTGTCGTCTTTGGGTTGACATGGCGAAGGCCTCGGCCAGCTCAAAGCCAGAACTAACAGCAACGCAGAGAGGAACATGAAATCACTGCTTACCGGCGCAGGTGTGGTCAGCAGTCAGCGGGATCGGGCCCGGCGGCGAGACTTCCACAGTCTGTCAAGAAGAGGAAGAAAAACAGGGAATGAGAGCAACTCTTGATCTTAAATCAACTTTTTACTGTAAGTGAAACAGTGCAGTGAAAGCTGATGGCTGCCACTGCTAAAAGGCTGGCTGCTGAACGACGCTTAGACAAATGAAAACAAAGTCCCAGATTGTAAAACATGAGAGCGGCATCACGATGAAAACTGCAGCATGAAGCAACAGAAGCACTGCTGGGAGATTTGGTAACATTTCCTCACATTAAAATATCTTCAAAGCTGGCGACACACTGTGACATTCCCAAAAATCCCTCCTGGAGTCAAAATGACTAAACGCAGCAAGTTTTCCTATGAGGCAGCAGCGCTAGCACTGCGCTACTGCAACACAAAATAAAAGCCTCCACTGAGGTTATTTCAGACACCTTGCATAACCGCCACATTACAAGATTAAACAATATTGTGAAACAATATTTACTCTCTTATACTTATGAGCTGTTTTAGATTTATATTGATGTCTGTATGTTGAATCATTGATAAGTTGCAGCCATTTGAAGTTTGTATGTCTGAAGAACCGATTTGATATCAATATCTGTACTGGTACCAATATGAAAAGTAATTCTAGTTTGGATACCGGATCTATAGGGGGAAATCTATTCAGACTAATTCTGTGCTTCGTGCTCTGAATGACGTCATGTTTTATTATTTATTTTACATTATAGTTAGGTTTTTTAATTGCACTTTTTGAACTTTTTGAAAGACTTGTCAGTTTATTTTTTACATGTTTGAACAAAGTAGTCAATTTATTGTTTTTGTCAGTTTCAGTTTCCTTATTATTTATTTCACATTGGCTGTTATGCTCATAACTGCACTGACTGAACAAATGAAAGTTGTGTTTTTACATGTTCCATCTATTTAAGTGTATTTAAGTGAGCTGTACTGGTGCAGCGTTATCAAACCAATTTCTAGTTTAGTACACTTAAAAGAAATGTCTTCGGTCAACTCATCAATTCAGTGTCAGCCAATACCTACCCTCAGATATCTGTATCGGTATCGGAAGTGGAAAAAGTGGATTGGTGGATTCCTAGTCTGGTGTTAGCTTAATTGGACATCAACACACAAAATCATGTCTAGAAAAATCACTTTTTGTGCCGTTTACTAGACAAGACTTGATTCTGCAGGTTAGTTTTTATTATTTTCCTCTCCAGGCCTTCAATACTCCAGAAAAATAAACAAGAAAAATCCAATAAAAACAAAATTATTTTGTGTTACAAACTTAATAGTTACATACTTTAAATAGGGCTGCATATAAAGTTTTTTTTGGTAATCGATTATTCTATTGATTATTTGGATGAATAATGAATCAGAAAAAAAAAACCTGAACAGTGGCGAGCCTTTTAGCAGCTGACAGAGACAGAAACCTGTCCAGTGAGCTCAAACTCGCCTACAGACTTTCACTCTGCCAGTCCAAAACAGAGTTGGCAGCTGAATCTGCAGAACTTTTCAACAACTTGAAGCCATTTAGTCTCTCCAATTAAATTTCTCTTATGCAAGTTAACATTTACCAGTCTGCTGTTATTCTAGGACAGTGGTTCCCAAAGATTTTCTTCTGGGCCCCCTATGGATCACAATAAAATCAACTGTGCACACACATCGTTCAACCAGACATAAACCTAAACACATATTTGGTTTCAAACGCCACTGACGTTTATTTCACACTTCAACAAAACACACTAGAAACCATCTTTACAGTGAAACACTTTACTGTAACTGTTTTTTTCTTCTTCATTCATCCATACTGCTTCCCACGCAATGGCACTGCGCCACCCCTAGGGGGAGCGCCCCACACTTTGGGAACCACTGCTCTAAGAGATGGATAGCATCAGAAAAACTAGAAAAAGAAGCTTCACAAAAGCACAGGATGAAAATTCCTTCTATACCAGCACAGCAAAGCTCCACATATACTGTAGGGTTTTCAACAGCTGGATCACAGCGCAATATAAAATGCCTGATTAATTTGTTGTTCTTCGTTGTTTTTATTTGTTTTGGGGTGAAAACATAAATGGAATAACAGCTTTGCAATGTTATCAGAAATTAGATGAACATAATTAATGCAAAGAATTATGTCCCTGCAATCAGAAATTATGCTGCAGCTCATTTCTTTCACCTTCCTAACTTACCATTTATGATTTTCAATCTGGATATAGTTATGTATCCTTCGAGAAATATTTATTAATGCATTAAAGTTTATTGAACTGGATTTCTGAATTGAATAAAAACTGTAAACCAAAATGTCAGTGGAAGGAAAATGGAAGAGAGGAGCAAATAGTAGCTGGAGGTTTGGCATTTATATGCTCCATTTTCCAATAGTGTCGCCAGAAAATCAACAGCAGATCATTAGTTTTAGTTTTATTTTGCAACTTCAAACCTGTAACCTTGTGGGTTTCCATAATGAGGCCAAAGGCTGGCATTTCCCTTCTGCCTTCATGTAAGATGAAAATGTTTTCTTAATCTCACAGGAGGAGGCTGGCATGAAGCTCCATCGGCTCTTTTTGTTTTAGAAGTTAGACCTGTGAGAAAAAATCCCTCTAATCTGCAGCCTGAGATGATTTATTAAAGGATGAAAACTCCTTTAGCATCTAAATGATTTCCACTAACAGAACATAACTAAAAGACAAAATATGACATTTCTGTGGCTTATTAGCAAAGACACACTTGTGTTAAAAAGATCGTAAGATTAAGAAGCCAATCAAAAGTCAAGCTGACTGAAGTCAAATATCTGAAGCAACCACTTCAGATTAATGACAAAATAAAAGATGAAAATCCGTCCCTGTGGCCAAACACGGCAAATCTTCATTAAACAATGTTTGATGTTGTGAGAACATTATGAAATTGTCTGCAGAGCAACAGAACATCTCAACTACCAGATGACAGATTGACGCCTCTGAGGATTATGATGATTTCAACACTTAAGCCACACTCAGCCACAGTTCTCTGCCAGGAATGCCAACTGCTGGATGTGAAGCACAAACAGCTCAGTAAAAGTCTCATAATAAACAGTTAGTGCAGGCAGGTCGGTGGAGAGATCCCCAGAGGTTTGACGAAGCCAAGAGCGTGAGAATCTCTCTCTCTGTCTGTATTCTTAGATCTGCCTTCTCTGGATCCCAGGGCATGGAGAGCTCTCTTTTTACTGTCCGTCCCTCAAGTCATAATCTGCAACATTTAACTCTGACAAACTAAGAATAAAAGTATGGTTTATTAATAATTATTACAAACTTCTGGACAACATTTCTGCTTTAAAAGAAAGTAATCCACATTTTGTCATGTTCCAACCACAAACCTCAATGTATTTTATAGAGGAACACAGAGTAGTGAATGTGATGTTCTATGGCAAAAACATAAAATAAACAGGAAAAATGGATCACCGTTTCACAAATGTATGTTTGGATCAGCTCTCTGTGTTTTACCTGTTTTGTTGTTGCTGCTGTTTTTTTAATGCAGGACATGGATTGAATGGAATTTGGTGAAATTGAGGACCAAAGTCAACAACGTTTATAAACTCAACGTTTATCTTAATAAACACTAGCAAAAATGATTAAAGCCAGATACTAAAGCAACCAAAATACAAACGCAGGGGTCATGAACTGAAAGGTATTCATCAGACTCAACGGTTCGCCTGAAGGAGCCAAAGTATTTGTAATCAAAGACCTGAAGGAGTTGAAGAAATATGATTAGTTAAAAAAAAGGAATACTAAAAAAATGTCTTTTCTCGTGCCACTAACATCAATGTCGAGATTAAAGCTGTTGTAAACAATTATTCTAGTCATCAAGTATTCTACTGATTATTCTGACGGTTAATCGAGCAATCAAATAAAAAATTAGATTAAATGAAATATTGGTAAACACGGCCATAACATCAGTATTAATATCAGATATTTGCCAGATTTTTCAGATATCCGTCTTCACACACAGAAACACATTTCCCAGCTGTGTGTGCGCGCCGCCACCCATTTGTTGCGACCAGGATGGTGGTAAATTTGATTTCTGGTACATCAGTAAAGCTTCACTTACGTTAAGCATCAACTCCACCAACATGCATACAACCGCCACGCTCTTCTCCGTACATCGCTTGGAACCAGCTCCATGAGAAGGCTCTCTATGCATCATTTTAAGGACACATTGGTCCCCCGAAAAATGGTAAAAACCCCGATTTGAGTCACAATATATAAATGTATATCACACTGCAGAACATGAACAAGCATTTATAATTACCATTACAACAATTTTCCATAAATAATTCTGGTGACAAAAAGGGAAGTAAAGCAAGAAGGTCCCACAGAGAAAAGAGCCGGCTGATCCTTTACCTGCAGCGGCAGAAACTCTTACAAAACTCTCTGAAAAGTAATCATCCTTCAAACGCACAAGGATCTAATATTTCTAGAGATCATTAAGGAGTAAATACAGTTGGAATAAATGCATTTTAAATGAAAATTAATACATTAATTTATCCTTTGGGGACAGAAAGGTAAGGGACCCTTTCCTGTTGTTGACTTTGTGTTTTTGTTGCTTCTTTATCCAGAGTTCACCGAGGTTTTTGAGGTTTATTTGTGCTGACTTGTGTTGAGAGAAAGAATATAGAAAAGGCCTCCTGCTCGTTGCTCTTCTCTCATGTCCCAGATCCACCAGGATCCCACGTTGGCAAAAGCGAAACCACACAGAAAGACAACACAAAACAAGCCATCGCTGTTCAACTTCAACAAGCATTCAGAATTTAATCAAGACAATCAAATGCATAAGACTCACACAGCACATCCTAGAAAATCACACACCAGAAAACCATAATTACCAGAGACAGAGACAAAATCACAGGATTACAGAAACGACAAACATCGCAGAGGGACAGA